>JADLZK010007512.1:0-279163 GCA_015847255.1 Hyparrhenia diplandra | reverse complement strand
GCTTCTTTGTGAAGGATGGCAACCCGGTGGGCACGGTATCATCCGGGATGAAAATCCCCATGAGTACTCTTACAATAGCGATGGCATTTCACGGGCGTCATTCCCTTCTGGCTTGAGTCATTGGAGGCGCTCAAATGCCTTTCCCAATTGCGGGTTGCTACTCTTTATACCCCGGCCTAGGCTCGCCATCTTGTAGGTCTCGGGGCAGCCATTCGAGCTTGGTGCTCCGGTTAGCCGATGGTGGTGTCTGCGGGCATCACTCCCCTTGTTGAAGGCATCGATACATGCCTTTGCTTCCATCCATACATGCTCGGCGTAGTGCTCCCTTGTGTTCTCCTCTCTTACTCTCCCCCTCCTTGTTTTTGTTTTGTCAACCCTCTACCTATAAGGCTTTTGCACGTACTCTCATGATGCTCGCCTCCAACGACTTGCTTTCTTAGTCTTCAGTTACTGGGTTGCTTTGCCTCATCATATCTTTAGTCACGGGGGCCTTGATCTCCTTCTGCAGGTCCCCTCGTCCTCCTTCTAATTACCCTCCCCTTTTTGGGGCTTCCTTCCCCAAATGGCGTAGGTGGCGTCGGTTGGGCCGAATGCGCTCATAGGCGGTGCTGCTCACGGGTTATGCTTTGTGGCTCGACTCCAATGCCTCACGGCTTTTTCTTAGATACGTCGGGATCTCACTCAATACTACGGCCAGCAGCGTGGTTTTGGAGCTTATCGAAGCGGTCTTTGGTGGTGGCATAAGTTAGGAAGGTATTGTGCACTCTCCCGGTTGGTAAGGTTAAATCACATGGTGATTCATGTTGTTAAGCATTTGCTTCATATAAAGCTGAGGTCGAGGCGTGCCTACATCTCTATAGAGCCGAGTTAAAAGCGTGTCTATTATCTCTGCAAAAAGTGTAGCTACGGGGGGTTTCTGGCGTGGAGCTTTGTTGACGAGGTTGCCGCGGCTCTTGACATCTTTCTTGCCATCTTGTATGCGGCGGCTGGTCATTCGAGATGTGCCAAGGCTTTACGATGCGTGTAAATCAAGAACTACCGGCCAATTGCGGTGGGAGGCATGGCTGTCACGTGTCAGAATCGCCGGTACATACGTCACATACCCAAACACGAGGCTGTATTTCCCGGAGAAAGAGTCTTGTCACATGGCTGTATTTCGGAGAATCACAACGGGCCAGTGGCCCAGGAGGAGCCACCGCCCGCATGCGCTAGCGAGGCGGAGGGACCATGGTGTGCAGGTATGGCGCTGCCATCGCCCAATACAATACAACAATAGCATCTTAAATGTTTTTAGCATCCTCTGCCATTTTGTACTATGATTATGATGGTATTTTCTATCGTATCTTATACCTTATTATCTGTGCGCATCTTATACCTTATTATCTATGTTACCCTCACCATACTAAAGATGTTTTACGTCCTCTCCGCCACTTATGCGCTGAAACTGCTGGGCCTGCCTAGCCACACTTGATGCGTGGAGGACGACACGCTGACCTTGATGCCGTGACCCACCACCGCTCCAATCTACCACATGCAGTCCTGTCGGTTTAGAAAATAAAGTCGTTAGGGTCAGGAAGATTGCGTGTGTTGCATTCAAAGGAGGAAATCCGTCCTGATCAGCCTCTCCTCGAACGCTTGAGTCTGAAAGTGCTTGACGAGGCCTGATAAATACTGGGAGTTTGATAAATCAGATTAAGCGAAGTAACAAAAGGCGCCGAGGCTCTCTATTCTCTCTACTCGCGCGCTCTCTGCTGGGACCCTACTTTATTACCACCGCACCTGCCCAGCTTGCACACACCTGCGGTGCCAAACTTGAGCGCTAGCGCACGCCGCCGTCGGTGAGCCTCTCGGAAGGCTGCTCGCGAGGCGCGAATTCTACTAGTCATTTTTAAAAAGCAGGACCGGAGGGGTAGTTTTTCAGAGCACCTTCATAATGTTGCTTTCAATTGTTACGAAACGTTGTTTTTATCACATCATTTCTTTGCAAGGAATAAATTATTGTTATCATATATCCATTTGTTAAAGATGGTCTCTCTTTATTAATTCCCAAAAAAAAGAAGATGTTGAAATGAGGATTCATGTTCAAAATTCTTTATAGATTTGTCAACTGATGAGTCCCTGCAGCCAGAGCCCAACTATTGCAAGCTTTGCCATCGTCACTCCTCATTAGATCATAATTACTTTTGACCTGTACTTTAATTGCGGCAGCACCCAGTGTTATCACTCGTGCAATAATGGGGGTAAACTCCGTATGCCCCGACGATATACAGTACCGCTGGCAATTACCAAGTGCACATTAGCATGTTATTGCAAATCACTGCAAAATGAGAAGAAGAAGAAAAAACTTGGTCATGATTAATAAGCCAATATCCATAAACGCTATGTGTATGACAGTTGACATACGTACCTTGGAATGCCTCCACTGCTTTACTAAAGGTGTTGGGTGACAGGTTCAACACCATTGATGACGTGGTGATGACCATGGCACGGCAGAGCCGCCTTAGTAACAACCTTACTTTCTAGAAGTGCCATGAGAGACCGAGATAGACCCCTTGCCTTTTTTTTTTTTTTAATATGGGCCTTGTCTTTGATGTGTGATGCCGGCCTCTTTGGCCGTAGCATATACATAGGTACAAATTAATGTGCCAGCAAATTTATTCCAACTACTAATTCCATGTTTTTTCTTTAGGAGTTATCTTTAAATGTCATTTATTTACATGCCTTTAACAAACTATAATAACAGGATAGATGGACAGAATTAATTAATTCTTTATTCTGGCTACTACCACTCTTTTGTCATTATTAGGAGTTACCTTTAGATGTCACTAATTTGATCCTTGTAACAGTTGTTGATCTATGAGCATAGTAATAATTCTTCCTATACACATGGACTAACATGTGGCAAAAAAAAGAATCCACACACTCACTCGCGGAGTTATTGTACGGCAGCAGCGGCTGCTGTTCATAACGAGTCCAAAGCGAGGCCTGTTCCCTCAAGCGCAAAAGCGGCTGAGTGAATTTTCAGAGGTATGTGCTAAGACCTTGAAATTTTGCATAGAGCGAAAGAGATAAACCCCAATCATTTTATTGCGGCTGGAGCAGCAATACACCTCCTCCTGTTTATTCTTGGATGTGACGCTACACTATGCGTTTATGAACTGGTAACACAGTTTCATACGCAGTAGACTAGATTCATAGGCAAATAGAAGTAAGCCGGATACAAGGTTCGTTCATATGACACACGTGCACTGGCTGCATTGATGCATCACGGGCCGAGACTCACAACACCATGGTTCCATGCTGTGACTAAGGTGGACCCTGCGGCCGCACGATCTGTTGCACGCTGAGACCGTCACGAGGAGCGGAGAACTCACGATCGCGCAATGTATCTAAATGTCTAGGCGCCCGCTCGAGCAACAGTGAGCTTCGCAGATCTAAATTTGGTGACCCGGTGGCATTAGCAAGCACGATGGAATCCGTTTCCCGAGATGATTCTTGACATTCCCTAGTGCACCGCGCATGGAGGACATCTTTGCTTGGAAGCGCGGCTAGCTTCAACGCACTGCAAGGCCCATGAAGCACTAGGAAATGTTCACAGCCCCAACTGCAGCACCTCTCCCATTCATGTCCTTATCGCGAAATCGCATGGCCTCCATTTCTCGTGTCGGATCAAAGAGCCAGCTGAGATTGATCTTATATGTACATCCTCTAGAGGAGGCTTCCACTTGAAGACTTTCGGCAACACTAGTGTTTGTCACTTTCAGGTTCCCAGGATGTACGACTTTGCACAAATTCCAGTTTAGGTAGTTGATGATACGGCTACCACACACTTTCGATTGCGGTGCCATTCTTTCTACATCATTTGCCTTATTTCTTGCAGAGCCACCATCTCCAAGAAAGACAAAAACTTTAATTTGCATGTTCTTCTCTAATCCCCAAAATCTTATTAGTACTTACGTTCGGATCGACAGCTCTCGGCTCAGATCTTACATCCTCCATATTCAAAGGCCAACACATTTTAACATGCTTGCATTTTAAAAAGATGTGCCCACAATCTTCATCCAGCCGACTGCAAACAAGACAAATAGTATCTAATTTCATCCATGCCTTGCCAAATTTCTTCTAACGGAAGGCTATTATGTACCAAAAGCATATATGAACATTTTAACTTTATTGGGAACTTTATTTTCCAAATCTTAATCCACTGGAACTCACACCCACAACCACCATCACATCCCGAACTAGAAGCATCCTTTCACATTTAAGCGCATCTCTTTTTTTTTTTGAACAGCAAGCTTATAAGCCGGTTTATTAGAAAACACTCCCTTTGCATCAAAATGCCAAAGCGAGACAGTCACTCCATTTACACATTAAATTGGAATTCTTAATATTTCCAGCAACATCCTTAGGCGGGATAATATCGGATATTAAATTCTCATCCCAAGAACTTGTTGTTGGATCTATGAGTTCACTAACTCTTGTCGGTATGCATGAATCTCTTAGGTGTAGTTTGGTTTTATTGTTGTACCCTCACCAGTATCCATGGATCTTCCCATTTTTTCATTTTCCCATTCCCAATTCTCCATGAGCCTTCCTTTAAAAAGTTCAGCCCCCTCTTAATATGCTTCTCCAGAGTATAAATATATACCGGCAGGAGCACAATGGAGTATTTGACTTTGGAAAATATCTTGCCTTCAATACACATTACTCAGGCGTGTCGAGGTATGTAGAGTAATAATCTCAAGCTTGCCTACTCAACATTGCCAAATTAAATAGATGAAGATCCGAAAACCTAAACCACCTTTTTTTTTTATACGGTTAGCTTCTCCCCAGCTAAGCCAATGATTTTTTATCTTGTTGGCTCCACCAATATCTGGCATTAATCATACTATGTTCATCACAAGGCCTTTAGTAATATCAAAAACATGACATAGCATAAGTAGGAATGGATTGTGCTACAACCTTAATTAGAATTTCCTTGCCGACTTTAGACAACAATTTTTTCCTGCCAACCTGAATTCTACTCCATACCTTCTTTTTATGTATTCAAACATTAACTTGTGATTTCCCAGCAGAGACAACTAGTAGACCTAAATAACGTTCACTTTTCTTGTTTTCCTCTCAATGGAGAGAGATTTATCTAACCAGCCTCTAATTTGATCATTTGTGTTTTGGCTGAACAAAACTGATTTATTTATATTAATTACCTGCCCAGATGCATCTTCATACACTTGCAAAAATATGTTTAAGAACATGTGCATCGCTTGCCCCTGCTCTCATCAGAATTAAGGAATCATCAGCAAAGGATAGGTGCTGGCGAGGCCGCATGGATTCTACTAGTCATTTTAAAAAGGCAGGACCGGGGAGTAGTTTTTAGAGCACCTTCGCATAATGTTGCTTTCAGTTGTTACAGAAACATTGTTTTTATCACATCATTTCTTGCAAGGAATAAATTATTGTTGTCATATATCCATTGTTAAAGATGGTCTCTCTTGCTTAATCGCAAAAAAAAAGAGAAAGAGGTTGAAATGAGGGATTCATGTTCAAAATTCTTAATGTTGTTGTTGGTGTTGTCGCCGCTTAAACCGTCATTAGTCATTGTGTCAAGTGTTGTAATCTTTCTCTCTCCCTCTCATGTCTTATTAGTGGGTTGATTTGTAGTGGTCCTTTCGCTTTTCATTTCAGAACTGCTTAGAATGTGAAATGAAAGTAGGTGAGGGATCGGTGTGATCCCTCCCAAATTCCTCAAAAAAAAAAGATCCTTTTTCATGATTGTGGTTTCTTCCACATAGGAAACGGGTGGATCGCGCCTCTATTGCCAAAGATTGTTGTCGTGCCGGCACCAGGTAACACGGTGTGCAAGGTACGTCCAGCTTATTTTTCATACTGAATCTATAATGTGTAACACCCTAAAATTTGCATTTTTCAAAATTAGGTCAAATTGAATTAGTTATGCATTTTTGTGAGCATTTAAAATTTAGTAATATAAATAAATTTTGTGAAGTTAAAATCAACTATAAGGTCTAGCTACCATGTTTTTGCATCCATGCTGCTGCATAAGAGTTTATGTGATGTGTGGATTTTAAATTTGAAAAAGAATTCCAAATGCCTTTGAAATTGTATTTGCAAAAGTGTTTAAACAAAAGAAATTGGAAAACCATTTCTTTTTTCTCCTTTTTGGTCCAGCTGGCCATTATTCTTTATTGCCGGCCCATCTCTCTCTTTCATTTTCTATTGCTGGTCCGTGAGCTAGTCATCTTGGGCCACGGCCATTTTTCCCAGCGAGAGCAGGCCATGCCTGGCTGCTCCTTCCCTTCCTTGCGATGCGTCGTACGTGGATGAACGCCGCACCCGGCGTTACTGCCGTCTTCACGCACCCCGCCTTGAAGTCGATTGATGGTGGCCATCACACCCGCCTTGAAGCCACCAGTGGAGGCGTCGAGTCCCCTCCGCTGCCCTTCCTTCTCCTATAAATTCCATCTCCCGAGCTCCTATTCTTCCTTTGCTGTTGCCGCACACATACATCACCCCGTCACCACAAATTCGTTCGGTTTGGAGCCTAATCGACGCCGCGGTCGAGCCTTGGTTCCTAGCAAGGTAAAACCGAATCCGTAGGTGACTTCCTTCCTCGATTTCGTCATGTTCTTGGGACTGAAATTGACTCATCGGCGGCAATTTTCTCGTACAGTCCGCCACCGCCCGTCGTCCGTCATTGCCGTGGCTTCCCGGACATCAACAACCATCAAATTGACTTCGGGGTATACTCCGCATCCTCCCCATCCACTTTAATTCGAGTTGCGTAGTTGGAATCGCTGCTCCGGCGAGTTCCAGCTTGCTGTTCATGGCGCCGCCGTGGGGCTTCCGCCCCGGCATGTCCCCGTCCTGGATTGGCTTCCCATCGAGTTCGCAAGGCCGCCAGGAACGCTCCGGTGCAATCGGTTTCGGTTGGGACGACCGGAATCGCCGTTCGGGCGAGCGCGGCCAAGCTCTGGCCGCCGGCCATGGAGTCCACCGTGCCGGACTTGCTGTCCAGGCCGGTCTCCTCTCTCTCTCATTTATTTATTTTTATTTTCTTTAATCTGATCCATTCAATCATGATCAATGGTCGAGATTCCTTGATACCCTTCAGGTGAAATTTGTTTAAAGAGTCCCTCGACTTTTTAATATTTACCAACAGAGTCCTGGCCGGTTGTATAATCCTGATTTTATTTTATCTAAAATAGAAAACGCATTCGGTTTATTTACAGAAATGCCACTGCACTTGTTTTATGCATAACTTTCACGTTTTAAATCCGATTTTGGTGATCTTTTCATTCACGTGTTCGTAGAAATGCGTAGAATAGTTTTATAAACTTTTTAGCTGTTGTTTATATTGTTTGGTGTACTGTTCTAATAAAAATACATTTGTTTGCATGTGATGGTGGGTTTGGATGATTGATTGGTGATGTGGTGAGCGTTTAGAAGGTGATCGGTTTCGTGTTGCTCGAGGTTTTGCTGCTGATCAGTATCAAGAGGATCTTTTGAGAAAGGCAAGTGCAATAAAGGTCTCCTTGATCCTATGAACAAATTACCATTCATTGTGCATGTGTCAATTTGAGCAACCCCCAAGGACTTTACCTAGCTTATTTTTGTACCTTATACCCTTGTTACCTATGGTTTGGGATGCATTTGGATAGATGCTCTTTGCTTTTTTGCTCAACTAACTAATACTTGACTAATGGCATATATGCAATGATGTTTAAAAGTGTGCTTTTTAGCAACATGGAATCACTAAGGACTTATTCATTAGCAAAATCCCGAATTTGTGATGCAGTTTGTGGGGCCACATGGCTGGGTTTTAGTTCGGTATGAGGACCTTTTCTAGCTTGTTAGCGGTTACCCTTGTTAGGCGCATAAGCGGAAGGGTGGGGGGTGGGAACCACGAGGTTGGAGTTTGGTTGATCCCACGAAAGTGCCCTTAAAACCTAGCTTACCCCTAACTTGTTAGACTACCCTTTGAAATACTTCATAGTGAACCCCGCCAACTTTCTTTAGTAGAGGGTTAAGAGGCTAGCTACCTCGGGCGAAAAGGGTAAATCACGGCTCACGGTGAAAGTGTACAACCTCTGCAGGTGTAAACCTGATATATCGGCCGTGCTCACGGTCACGAGTGGCGAGGAAAACCGATGGAATAGTGGTTGCTTGATGATGATATAATGATGATCTTGTTGGTTACTTTTCATGTTATAATCATGTGGTATACTTGGGGCTTAAGCATAATCTAAAGATACTTAATAATAAAATATTGACATACTAAAATGCTAACCGATGGCAAACGTGTCAAGCCTTTTTTGAGCCTTCATAGGACCTCGGTTATACTTGCTAAGCATGGTGCGCTTACACTTGTTTATATTCAATGATAAATCCCAATGGGTAACAGATGACTTTGAAGACTATCCTGGAGAGTTCTAGGTTTGGAGTCAACCAGTCGACCGTTCCCTGTGGCGTTGGATGGCGCCCTAGAGTTATCTTTTATTTTTCGCTTGATAAGACTTTGATGTTTATGTAATAATTTTATGTTCGAGATGTAATAAGGCACAAGTGTTTGATACTTCCTTTATAATTTGTCTCTACATGTGTGTGATTGATTCCTGGGCACACATATGGTTTATATCAATTTGTCTTTTTAAATTGGGTATGACATAATGGCGGATGCAACAAAGCATTAGAATGGCTCCTTCCACCTCTCCCATCTCTCCATTTTTTCTTATTGCTTTACCTATTGTTCTCATTCTTTGCATGGTCTCCGTCGTTGCACCAGCTGTGAAGCTATGTAATCTGCAATCCAGTACGACATGCTTTTCGTGTTTAAGAATTCTCATGTAAGGACCTGGTGCGGTCATATTTTGACATTATATATGTATGCTACAGTGATACTACACCCTCTCGTTATAAAATGACTTTCTTTATGTATCTAGATATAGTGCATATTTTTTCTCAATCACGCAAAGCTTTGCACGTTTTATATACGCAAATTTTATCGCAGCTCAAGCATACAATAATTAGCCCACAAAAATTTCATCATAATTGGACCATGAAAAACCGTAGCTATGAATTATTCTAATTAATTATAGAAGAAAATCATAGATCTAAAGCTACAATAAAAATTTTGTAGTAAAACATACTATATTATATATATGTTCATTGTGTAGATCTACTTCTATGTGGAATCCAACAAATTGGATTATCATCTTATCATGTTTCTATAAAATTACTATGATTTTCTAATATTCAGGTGATAAAACCGGCTTTCAAAACCACTGTCGAACCCGGATCAGAGATGTAATGCGCACAGCGGTTTAAAAATTGAGGGATACATTTTATCCCGATTTTTAGAGATTAGGGATGAAAATAAGACTTTTAGAGATTAGAGATCAGAGAGATATAATCAACAACTTGTCACCTACATGAATCGGCCCCTGTGAAAGGTCCTAAATGGCTAGAGGGGGTGAATAGCCTATAAAAATTTCTACAACAACACTTAAGCAACGCGGTTAGACTAAAAGACTACAGAGCAAATAATGTGATGCTTCTAGCTATCTATGCAAGCCACCTACCCAAGAAAGTCTATGGTATACTATGATATCTAAATAGCACACAATCTAAGTCTCTAAGTTACTCCTAGGTGAAAGCACTACACAACTAGAGAGATACAACTAGCAAGGTGAACTACTACCACTCAAGCTACTCAATAAGTAAGCAATGTAAATACAAGAGTAGAGGGTGATCAATATACCGTCGGTGTAGATTAGTTGTTGATGCCAATCACCGATGTTAATAAGAAATCTCCAATGAGCAAGTAACAATCGACACGATGATTTCCCCGAGGTTCACGTGCTTTGCAAGACGCTAGTCCCGTTGTGGCGATGGGACCCACTTGATGATTCGCTAGCAAATGGCTCGGTGCCAAATCCCTGAGGGAGCCCGCAAGAATCACTCACAAGATGGGGATCCACAAGCCCGAGCAATCCACTAGAGTAGCCTTTCGCGAATCTCCGTGGGGAAGGCTCAAGAACCCCTCACAATCCACCCAGTGGCATCGAACAATCTCGGTTAGGAGCTCAACACCACCACCAATTCCAAGCGCTAGGGAACCAAGCAAATTCCCAAGAGAAACAAGAATCTGCGGCTTCTCCTCAAGAACAAGTGCCTCTAGATTCAATGATCAAGCAATATGCACTTGAATCTCACTCAATCTCACCAAGATTAGCAATCAAGCAAGAGATGAGTGGAGGGAGTTTTCACGGCTCAAAGGATGTTAGAATGATCAAATGTGCAAGAGAGAGTCCAAAGACCCGACCACACCCCTATTTATAAGCCCCCAAAGAGATAGAGCCGTTGGGGCAAAAACCTCCGCGCCTCGGCAGGCTGATGCGCTCTAACAGCCTTGGAGCGATCCGACGCCGCTCAACGCGCGAGCAACCGAAGTTAACCATTAGAGTTTGACGTGGCGTTGGGCGCGACCTCCCAACGTGATGGCGCCCGTAGGCGCCCCGCGGCAACCCCGCAGAACCTCTCCGACCGCTTCCAAACGCCGGACGCACTCAGCGCCAGTCCGGCGCAAAAGCAACACGCGGCGGTATGGCCCGAACCCGATAAAGTCTTGGACGCCAAGGGTCAAAACCCTAGCCTTGACGAGACCGAGACACGCCGCCCGCCGTCGAGCGGCGTTCAAAGAAGATTTAGTCATAACGTCGTCGCCGCGTTCAACTTACTACCCAACAAGTATACCAACTTGAGCATGAGGGTTAGCAAGATTTCTCCGACAAATTGCATCCGTGCAATAGAAAATAGGCATCTAATTTTCTTAAAAGCGCCGAATCCGCCGAGAGGTTGAGCGGCACCCAAACCCAACTCAACCCCGCAAACACCACCGCTTTTGCAAATGTGCCAACACCACCAAGTGTACATCTCCATGTGCATGTGTGTTAGCATTTTCACAATCCTTTTCAAGGCGATGTTAGTGCGCTAGATTCTAAATGTATATGCAAGTCACGGTGAACCTAGAGGCACTTGAAATGCGGATTAGTCGTGGAATTCCCCTCTTGATAGTCGGCTATCTATCCAACATGTGATCACACTCTCTAAGGTGTCTTGATCACCAAAAGTCAAAACCCTATCAATATATCGCGTTGCCTTGATTTCGGGTATTGCTTTTTCCACCGAAATGAGCTTGATGATCCATTATGTCCATCACTTGTCATCCATGTTCATGATCATGAAGCTCCACACCATTCATGCTATCCTATCTCATAAACACACTTAGAGTAGAGGATTAGCATAATAGGGTTGCATCAATTTCCAAAACCAAACATGAGATTTCACCCGTGTGATAACATTCCAAGATGGGAGGCTCGAATCTTTACTCAAATTTGCGGGAACATGACAAAGATGGCGAGGATACGAGAGTCTTCCAAATCTCTAGGGATTTAAACACCTCTCGCTCATATTCTTGCTTCACATGCTAGGAATACTTTCGGGATTTAGCTATAAGTGTCAAGTAAAATGAAATCTGCTTGAGGCCCATATCTCAAAGGCGTCTAATTTAGATCAAGCTCTTGATCTTGTAATAGGTGGGTAAACCTTACCCACTTAACAAAATTTGTGTTGTTAATTAATATATGTGGTCAAGTTATCAAAACAAAACCACCAGCAAGGAAAATTATGTGGCCTAAACCATCGGCAACACACACCTATGTACGTAGGCAAACTAGCGGCAAGGAAAATTAAAAAGACAAAGAAAAAGAAAAGAAAAAAGAAAAAAGCAATCAACGCCAACCACCCAGAAACATGTATGTATGTACTCCCTTCGTCCCAAAAAAGAGTGTCGCTTTAGGTTTTTTCGACATCATGTTTGATGTTTGTCTTATTCAAAATTTATGCAAATTATAAAATAAATAAATTATTATTAAAATATCTCTAGTGATAAAATAATATAACAAAATAAATAATATTTATACAAATAATTTGAATAAGACGGATGGTCAAACAAGTCAATAAAACCTAAAACGACACTCTTTTTAAGATGAGGGAGGAATGCGTCTCGTCGTACTTAAGTGCTTTCTCCTCAACGGAAATGAAAATGAAGGCGCCTGGCGAATCACATTGTCTAGGCCAAGCCATCGTGTACGCTATGGCCTACCATCGCAAAGCAGGGCATGTGCCCACCTAGGCCATTGGGCCATCTTCTATGGTCCGTGCTCTGGGCCGTCGGACAATGATCGGACGGATCATCGGGTCCGACTTGTGATTTCCAGGCTTGCTTTCGGTGGCTAGCGCCCTAGCCGGGCTATCTTCTTCTTTCTGAATCCCCCGCCGGCCCCAAATTAAATCGTCCCCAACGAACTCGTCACCTGAGGGCATCGCCAACAAAGCAAGAACGACCAATGAACAAGTCACCGGTAGGGGCACCGCCAACAAAGCAAGAATGGAGGGAATCACCAACAAAGCAAGAACGGCCATGGAGTCGTGGCCATTTCCGATGGAATGCACGTGCGGCGGCGCAATCAGAAATCCAACGAGTTCCTCCACGCCGACAAGAAGACGAAGGATGGTACTGCGTCTCTCTACGCGGCCCCCGGACCTGTGCGTTGCCAAAGGACGGAATGGGTGCTTCACCACCAAGAAATAGAGGGAAACACCTACGTCCTCTTCCGCCAATGCCGAACGGAGGATACATGTCTCGCCAACTTCAAGAAGTCGAGGCGCGGTTTCGGCAACCGCTTGTCGAGTGAGAGATGCGTGAACGCCTCCTCTTCTTGGAAGGTGTTTCGCCCTCCGGGGGCGCGATGACGTGATCTTCCATCATGGGTCCGATAGCTTCCTAGTCGCGGCTCACCTCAACTAGCCTAGAGTTGCGGCGGTGGACTACAAACGAAGACACATGAATGGTGATGTGATGAATAGTTCTTTGGTGATCCCACATTTGGAGCCGCAAGATGTTCTTGGTCCTAGTCGGGTGATTTCTAAACTCTAGAGTTGCTTCGTTGGAAACAAACACGTGGATGTAGGGAGGATCGAAGGAGGATTGAATTGATTTGGGCACGATCGAAACAGGGTTCTTAGAAACGAAACGAACACAATGGAGTTCTTGAACCTTGATAGGCATCTGTCTGTTTAGACTTCACATTTCATACAGAGTTAATCAAAATTCACTTAGTATTCTAGATTCCTTTTATATTATTTTTTTTGCCTTATGGATTTCTATGTGTCAAATAGTCTATGTTGGTTTAGGCAACAAAAATAGACGGACAAATATATGAAAGAAAAGAAGAGAGAAAAGAGCTTCATCCTCTTGACTCATCTTCTCTCATTTTTTAGGGGAGGTGGGAGGGAGGTTGTCTTCATGCCCTTAGTGGGGCTTGTAGTTATATATTTATTGAAACACCATCATGAGTTACATATAGACCCCCTGGGGCTTGCATTATAAAAGATGCCATTAAATACTGCTAATGACCGCTAAATATCATTCGGTGGGACTTAGGCTAGTAATTGAGATCTAAACATGATACTGGGGGTCCCCAATATTGTAATACCCGATTTTAAGGACAAAATCAAATACATGCTATATGTGAGCCTAGAAAGTCAAATCTCACATATAGTTTATAATTAAAGAAAAAATATCAAAACATAATGCTTAATATATAACGAACTTAATATAAAAGAAGAAAACCTTAGATAGCAAATAGCGGAAACACCCCAATCCTGGGACGAAGACTCCACTCCATAGGGACTCTCATTTGGTTGACCACAAGCCCGACTCCTTCAATCTCTAGCAAGCTAGCGGTCTCCTTGGTTTGAGTGGGAAATTACAAGGGTGAGTCCATGTCAAACTCAACAAATATAACATAAGGTTTATGAGGCTCAAAAGGTTGACACGGGGTTTAATTGCGGTAAGCATTTTTAATAAGTCAAATTTTAGCATTAATTAAGCATATTGTCGTGCTTAAGCCCGATTAACCCACATGATCATTATTATGAGCGGTACCATCATCACCATCGTCTTCATTATCATCATCCACACTCTCATCATCATCATCTTAAATCCATGATTCAGCACCATCTCTATTCCATCGGTTTTACGGGTCGCTCGTGTGACGTGAGCACGGCGTATATACCAATTTTATCAAACTCACACGACGAGGTGTACACTTTCACCGTGAGCCGTGAATTATCCTTTTGCCCGAGGTGATCAACCTATTAACGTTACTACCAACGTAGGTCCGTAGGTTTCACTATAAAGTCTTTCAAAAATCCTCCTGGCTGAATTAGCATCCCGTAGGCGGCTAGGCGAATGGAACCCTCGGTGATCCCATTCTAAAACCTAGGCTACCGCAAGATCGGTAACAACTAACAAATTAGAAAATTCCCGCATATACTTTGACTAAAGCCACAAAATGCGACACTCTCGGTTGTCTTGTAAGTCCCAACTTTTCCCAATAGATCGGTCCCTACGGAGGGCAAAGAGCATCAAGTACGAAAACCAAGAGCTCTCTCACCCTATGGTCCATTGGTATCATCATCTTTTTACAATTCATGGTTTACATCATTAGGCATCATTAGATCATGTTTGTTTAAGTTGAGCACTAACAAAATACTACTTATATACAAACATTCCCATAGGTAACAAGGTACGTGGTTAACAATTGTCTAGGATGTCCTTAAGCGTTATCAAATTAGACACATGCATATGATTAAATGATTAATAGTGAATAGGACATCAAGGATGACCCCCATGCTATACTTGCCTTAAATTCAGATTCTTCTTCTTGTTCAAGCCTTTAAGGAACTTCTAGACCATCAACTTCTTCTTCTAGACCACCTACGCAAACTCACCGACCGACACGTCACAAAGCACCACACAAGCATCCGAGCAATCATTTACATGCAAAAGATATATGTCCATTAGAACAATACACCATACAAT
Organism: Hyparrhenia diplandra; assembly: GCA_015847255.1. NCBI lineage: Eukaryota > Viridiplantae > Streptophyta > Magnoliopsida > Poales > Poaceae > Hyparrhenia > Hyparrhenia diplandra. The sequence goes on along the minus strand of JADLZK010007512.1, from coordinate 264,198 downwards.
AGAAAGATAAAGAGAAACACTTATAAAACTACCCTACACATTTCTACGACACATGAGCAAAAGATCACGCTAATCGATCTAAAAATGAGAAAGTTATGAATAAAACCATTTTCAAGGGCATTTCTATAAACAAAACATTTTTCTAAGGGCCTAAGAACTATCTTGAGGCCTAATACAAGAAGAAACTAAATATAAAAGGGTTCTTTATATAAACAAACTAGGGCTTGGTCTTTGGATACAAAAACTAGAGAAAATAGGGTTTACAATTTGCTAAAAAATGGGCTTAAAACTAAATATACTTGAACTTATCTGGGCTATTATGTAAAAAATAGGAAAAAGAGGGGCTTATGTGCAAAAGCAGGGATGGGTTTGCTATAGGGTCGAGATGGGGGACTAGAGGGGGTGAATAGTCCTTTCTAAAACTAATTACGATGCCTAATCAAATTTAATATGGAATTAAAACTATTCGCTTAGCCAAGACTTCACCCTATATAGCTATGGCTCTAAATCACCTCATAAAAGATTCTACACAAGAAGAGTGTGGTGACAAGCCTAGCTTGAGCTCCTAATCAATTCTAATGCAAGGTCACACAAACCAAAAGCACTAGTACTTCAAGCAATGGGAGCTCCTACACAATTCTAGAAAGCAAAGCACATCGCCCCTAAGCTCACTAGATGCACAATGGACAAGGCAACACACGCTAACCCAAAGGCTCAAATTACTTAGCTACACAAACTAAGCAAAGTAACTAAACAAGCTACACAAGGAAGATAGTTACAACAACACTACACACAAGCACAAGATATGTATATATGAAAGTAAATACAAGGCTTGTGATCAAGAGAATGCAAACCACCGTGAAGTGTGGACACAAGAAGACGCCTGGTGATTTTACCGAGGTCTCGGGAAGCTTGCCAACTTCCGCCTACTCCTCGTTGTGTCGACCCGTCTCACGTGTGGGTCAAGGTGGAGCTCACTCCTTGCCAATCACTAGGCAACTTGACACCAAGGAAATGAGGGATAACTCAATGACACGCTCTTGTAGTGTTACCTTCTCACGGGTGGTTCAAGGTGGAGCTCACTCCTTGCCAATCAATAGGCAACTTGACACCAACCAAGTGAGGGATAACTCAACGATATGCTCTCGTAGTGTTGCTCTTCATGATCCCCGCGAGGTGAGCTCGAACCTCTCACAAATTCTCCCCTGAAAGCACCGCACAATCTCTCTTGCGTGCTTCAACGAGTCTCTTACCACCAAGCCATCTAGGAGGTGGCAACCTCCAAGAGAAACAAGCACACCGGCTTGCAACACGATCACCTAGTGCCACACGATGCAATCTCTCAAAGCAATCGCACTAGAATCGCTCACTCACTCAATTGGATGAACACTATAAAGTTAGAGGAGTAGAGGGCTGTCCAAGCACACTCAAGCATAGACACAAAGTCCCAAGGCACGCCGGCACCGCCAAAGCCGACCACACCCTCTTTATAGCCCAAGGCAAATGGAGTCCTTGCCTCACGCAGCCAAAGAAACGACGTGCGGACGCCGAAACCCAGCGCCGGACGCCGGCGCCGGCGTCCGCCGTACCGGAGCGCCACGTGTCCAACCATTGAGATTCAAACGCAAACGCACCATGCACCGGACGCCATACGAGCATGTCACATGACCGCTACGGACGGCGGAAGCCCCAAGCGTTGGCGGCCCGCCAAGCCGTTAGCGGCCAAAGTGCCTTGGTCCACGCCTGAACACGCGCCGGACAGGGTCCCCCAAAGCCCTACATCCGCCGACGGCGACGGGCGGCTGGCGCACAAAACGCGCCACCCGACCGCCCACCGCGCCGGACGCCGCAAACGCCCGGCCGCTATCCCCGGCGTCGGCGCATGCAAACCACATGTTTGCAGCCGCCGACGCGCTAACTCCTCCATCATGCAACCCAACAAGTATACCAACTTGAAGCACGAGAGTTAGCATGTTATCTTCACCAAGTTGCATCCGCCCGGTAGAAAATAGACATTTCATTTTCATGAAAGCGCCCGGAGGGTGAGGCGTTACCCAAACCCAACTCAACCCCGCAAACACCACCACCTTCAAAAAGTGCCAACACCACCACGTGTACATCACCATGTGCAAGTGTGTTAGCTTTTTTCACAATCATTTCAAAGGACGGGTTAGCTCTTACCACGCCACCCGATCCTAACACATCGCAAAGTTAGATCGCACAAGTGGCACTAGATGACCGATATGCAAACAAGTTTGCCCCTCTTGATAGTACGGCCATCTATCCTAAACCCGGTCATAAACTTCTCTAAGGTCCTCATGACCGGCGAAATGAAATGCCCTATAGGTTATACCTTTGCCTTAAGCATTTCCATTACGCTCTATCTCCAAGTGTCGATACAACACATGCACCAACACGATCAAGAATGATATGATCCACTTCATATCATCACATGACCTTCTTGGTCCATCGATCTTGACCTCACTTACTCTTCACCGCGTAAGGTCGGGTCCGTCGGCGCCAAGTCTTGCCCAAGCTTCCACACCGTGGTCCATCACTTCACCGCCTCGACTTGCCCTTCACACTTGCAACGGTCCATCAAGCCAAGCCTTGTCTTGATCTTCACCACTTGGTCATATGACTCCATGTCATGTCTCATATGCAATAAGCTCCTTCATTACATCATCTCATGTGAACTAATCTCCTATGTATTATCTCAATCACATATTATTAGTCCACCTAATGTTGTCACTCAATTACCAAAACCACAAGGGACCTTTCGGTTTGTCGGCCGCGCTTGCATCGGGCCGACGCCGCTAACACGCGGCTTTAAGATCATGACCGCAGGTAATCGGGTGGGCCGTGGACCGCACGCCTGGCCGGTTCTCGCGGTCCACCATGGGTAGACAGGGTAGACCGCGGTGCGCCATGGGAAGTGGCCGAGCTCGCCCGGCAAGTGGCGGATCGGGCGCTCCGCCTCGGTTCCACGAAGAAGTTGGCACCAAGATGGCGCGGCCGACCGCGGTGAGTGCAAAGGTAGGCACGACATCAACGGCGAGGGCCCACCACGATGAGGACGGCTAGTGGCGATCTAAAAGGGGCAAGCTCAATGAGCACAAACTCACGCGGAAAAGAAAGAAAGGGCGAGAGGGTCCTCGGGATGGGTGCGACACGACCTCGGATGTCCTTGGATGCTACAATGGCGGTGGAAGCGGGTGCCGGAGGCGGCAACCGAGAGGTAGGGCGGTGGCGGCGTTGCGGATGTGAAAGGGGAGAAAGGGGGCCTCTGCTTTGGCTTTATAAGGTCGGGTTGGGGCTCGAGTGCTCCATTTGGGCCCGAGGACGGCCGGGTGGCCATCAATGCCACTCACGCTAGCGGTTTCTGCCCGGGCGGCGGCGCGACGAGTTGACCCCCGGAGGTAGGGGAAGAGGCGCTGTCAATCGACGGGTGGGCCTAGGATGTCGGTGGGGCCGGGCAAAGAAGACGGATGCGAGCCAACGCCGTTGTCTTGTAGACGAGTCGGGCGAAGCGGGCGAAGTTGAGGCTGCGTGCCCAAGACGGGAGAGTGGGCGGGGCAAGGAATGGAGGACCACCGGGGCGGGCCTATACTCCATGGTGGGTCGCACTTTCGTGCGCCAAAGCGAAAAGAGTGGGAGGAGCGAGGTTGGGCCGGCTCGCGGTTGTGGGCTAAAAAAGAGGGTTAGGTGGGAGAGAAGGAGAAATTCCTTTTCTTCTTACGGTTTTTACAAAACATGCTCAAATTCAAATGTAGTTTGAATTCAAAGCCACCAACACCGGGGGCGCTACCCACTAGGGTTCAAATCGATGCTCGCACCTTTTCTTAAGATTTTCCTAGGATTTACCGGCGTTATGCATTAAGTGGTAGCGGCGTTCAAGTCGGCATGACGAGGCACCAATGGTGACTTCGAATCTCTAGATTTTTCGGTGCTCAGTCCTTCCGGAGGTGCTCATAGGGGTAGGGTTTGCGTATGTGTGTTCATGGGGTGAGCGTATGCGTGTTGTGAGCGCCTCGTGTTAGACTGTGTAATTCTAAAAAACACTATTCCTATACTCAAATAAAAATTGTGCACCATCATGAATGCAACATAAATATTTCTAATTCCTTATATTTGATTTTAATATTCATGAAGATTTTTTTTTATCCTAAATAAATCATGATAAAATAAATAAAATAAGCAAGGTTATTACTATTTTCTCGAAAACAATTTTTAGGGTGTTACAAATATATAACACACACCCAACATGGTAGCCCCTCATCTATTTGGTTTTGATTGAAGGCTCAAAAGGCAATAGCGTAATCACAAAGGTGCGGTCCCAACTACAACTCAAATTCATCATGAGAACTTTCGTCTATAGATTGATAGTTCAAGATTGCTCCATCTGTGAGTCGTCTTTGGCTTTGTCATTAGCTAGTTTTCGATAGAGCCCTTTGCTTGTGCCTTGGCAGTCAGGTCCTTGGTAGCTTGTTCCTCGCAACGCAGTTGAGGCAGGCAAAGTTGTTGATGTTGGCGAAGTAGTCATAGAGGATCATGGCGTCTCTTCAAACCTTGATTCAAATGCGCCGGACAAAGCTTCTATCATTGGGATAATTGCTTGTCCAATGCGCTCTACGCCAACTCCCAAGCTAGCACATGTGATATTCTTTCGAGGACAATGATGGCGATCACTTTGCTCCAAAATATTGGCGATGAAGAAGTCGAACATGGCTCCTTGACCCCGAATTGTTGACCAAAGTGTCAAAAGGCAACGATGGGGACCTTTTTCCAAAATATCGTTCTGACTCATGGATTGTTGGGTTTCACTTTTGTGTGAGTTTCTACAACATTGTTTGATTGCCAATTATGACATGCATCCTGCTCACGATTAGTTATGGATTTATTACAAGGTTACGTATGAAAGACCACAAACAATGTGTCTATTTCTTTCATTACCAAGAGTGAAGCAAGTGACACATCTCCCTTTGCGTAGGGTGAATGAACCTTTGTGTGCGGTTAAGATCTTATCTTGTTCGAAAAGTCAAGGGTGAAAAAAAAGAAAGGCTAAACAATGGTCCAAAGTGCCTATTTTGCGGCATGTCCGCTATCTCTGCGTTACTTGCATCACGGTATATATGGCCATGCGGCCGAGGTCGGTCGGACGCGGCCCGTGGGTCGACACGTTTTTGGCCAGGCCCAAACACGACACGGCCCAAGGCACGGGTTGTGCCCACCGCCGCCCGCCGCCCGGCCGTACCCACCCGCACTCCCCGATAAATAGAATTGGCCCGATGTTGGCGGTCAAATATTAACATCCCGTGGATATTTGGCCCAACCCACCAATACATGTCATATATATACACTCCACGCAGACCACACTCTAAACCTGAACCCTAACTTTTCTCCCGACCGCTATCAAGTATCGGTCCTTATACTCCAAATATAGCCATTAATTATTACATAAAAAGATACAAAAGGAAATCACAAACACTAGTTGTAGGGTTTGATTCTAACAGATTCCACGAGTTTTGGTGATCTCACTTGTTTTGCGGGTTAGGAAAGTTTTCACTACATAAAAGTATCTCAACGGATGAATTGGAGTGCACCATTATGAAGAGCTCGTTGAGACGATCGAAAAGGAACATATTGTATGCTATATTCGAGTCCGAAATCAACAGATATTTGATCGCGGGAGCGGTGCCTAGTAATTTGGCCATAACTTTCTCATCCCGACTCCGTTTTTTGCCTACCATACCTTTAAAGAAAGCTTATTCGAGTCCTACGCACCTGTGAAAGCTAGGGCCCATTTTTCATAGGGAGGCCACGTGGCCCTCTCTAGAGGCGCCACGTCACCAGGCTTCTAGAACCTTCCTCCATCGACCTATGGGATCCAAAGAGAATCATATCTAGCCGTTGATTTAAGTTGGTTTGAGGTCCGCTTTGATCCAAGGGATCATATTCATTGCTCGGGACTATAAATAAAGAGGCAGACCTCACCCCTGAAACCCTAATTCATTATTCATCTCATCTCATTGATTAGAGAGGGGTCCCAATGTGAGGAACTCTCTCTCTTTAATGTAGATTTAGGATTTGACTCTTCAATGTAATAGATTAGATCTAGTTGAGAGTTAGGGAGAGTGGAGTTGTGCTCTGGTTCTGGAGAAGTCTTCAGAGTTTGGTATGTCTTTGTATCTTTACTTTACAAGACTTATGCTTTAATATATTTATCTTCACTATTTACTTTTATTCCTTTCAAATCTATGTTTAGTATAGTGTTTATGCCATTGCATGGGATCTTTGCTCATATTTAGTGCTCTAGTTATTCCAGGTAGCTAGAGTAGTAATTGACAGTTTAGACATGGTGTCTAGACTATAGGTTACCTGAGGATGCGCTCAACCCTCTGGTTAGTTGTGGTAGCCCCAGGGGTGACAGCTCTGTCAGGCCTTTGTAATCCACCACGTTAGAGTTGATGTTCGTAGAGTTTTTGGAAACCTTCCCCCAACTACTTCTTCCCAGTCTATCTTGAGAGTTGGAAAGGTACTTGTTGGCGGTCATTATCGAGTAATTAATACCGCCAACTTATATCCAATTCATGAGAAACGTGCAAACTTATGTCACATATATCTTTACTTCTAACCTAGTTCCACTTGTATTCAAGAAAATATATTTTGCGGTATAAAAGTGGAAACAGTGCAAAGTACGCCAAATAAAGGCGAGAAGCGCAAGTCACAACTACGCTTTAGACAAGGGGAATGCAAGCGGGGCAAAACCGACGCGAACCGTGGCCATTGCACCCCGAGGACGCGACCTACAAGGGCCACAAGCCCACCCGCGAAGGCACGGCACCAGCGGGCCAAACCAGGCCGTTGGCCTAGGGGCGGCCGCCAGCGGCCGAACTCCGATCCCGCGCCTTCTTTGACGACCCGGGCCCGATGTCGTAGCGGTGGTTGCATGTGGTGGAGTTTCGCTGTTCCGCCAAAAATCCTTCCCAATGACGGTGGCATGCATGGAAGACGGTGACATGCATGGAAGTGTCGCTCCCCGCCCAAAAACCCTTGGTTGCATGAGATGGGAAATATTTTCCCGGGCGTTTGCATGCTAGAGGAGTTTTTGGGCTGAGAACAAGGAGAGCCCCCATTCTCCCTTGCCTTCTCCTATATAAAGAAGCCCTCTCACGCATTGTAATACACACAACACACTTCACAAGGATCTTTCTCCCTCCCGACCTAAGGGGATGTCTCCCCGACCTATTTTTATGAGCGGGGACCGAGGCGATCGCGATCTCTCCCACATTCCCGACCCCCGACCTAGGCCGTCACCGCCGACGCCTTGATCTACTACCGCGCGGCACAGTGGCCCGCGGCATCCACGCCCCCATCGCCACCCCCGGTGTGGTGGCGGGACACCGCAAACCGCCGGGTTAGCCGTCCCGCGTCGTCGCCCAAAGATCTCATAGTTTTTGCCGCTTAGGGTTTCCTAGGTCGGTGTTGACACAAAAATTGCCTCTTGTGCCTCACACACCGACAAGCCGAACTAGCTAGCTTAACTTCGGGTGCCCGGGTGTCTTGAGCCGGTGCGTGCGATCAATTTGACCTCAGAAATTGACAAGGAGATAAACATGAGATCTGAACATGCCCGGTGAGACCAAGACAGTTCCGCATGTACGCCCCCGAAGCCACTTTGCAATGACATATAGCTATAGAAGCTATCTCATCCACGGTTTTCTGAATGTATTCGGCAAGCATGTACGAGATATGAGGTAATAACATTTACCGAATGAACATAAGAAGACATGTTTGAACAAGTAAATCGATCATCAAGATATGATATCATAAAGTTTATTGCATAAATCGAACCATTTGACAACATGATACATAAAATAGGTAAATCATAAATATAAATCTAATCTAAATAACACATGCATAGGTTTCACCCAACTAGTCCGCCAAGACGCCTAGTTTTTCTAAACCCGTCCGGCTTAAACCCTCACAAGCTAATCTACCGCATGATACGGCCGCTTTCTGAGATCTAAACCACTTCTCACAACTAGATCAATCCACCGCATGATACAATCTAACCATGACAAGCTAAAAGCATGCATACATCTAAATATATCTACAAATACTCATTACTCATTGAAGCGTATATGCATAAAACAAAGAAAATACACATGTAAGTTTAATCTAAAGGTAAAGACAGGGGATCTATTCCTATTAGTCCGCCGCGACGACTAACCATCCTAAACCCTTTTTCGTCCCTAACAAAGAATCCACCGCATGATACACTTGCAACAAGCTAATCCACCGCATGATACGGCTTGCCGACTAGACATTAACAATAGATAAACTTACACATGCAAGCTACTCATAGATGCATAATATTCGGCCAGCTTGCCGAATCAAGGTCCATGAAGAAGGAACTCATACGCAAAACCTTAGCCTGCCGCACGACTCATGACTAAACGTATACGAACCCGCAACATGTAACAACTTAGATTGATCTAAGCTCGGCTATGGTAAACAAATAGATCTACCGGCATGATGAGAAGAACATTAAAAACATTGATGACAACTAGATCTAACATAAGATAAAGCCAAACCTTATCAATCTAAATTGGGCAAAAGTGTGTGCAATCATAATAAAACAATAAATAAGAAGCACGCACCACGTGGTAACTTAATGAATTCACTAGATCGCCAAATCTAATGAAGCCGATAACTAGCTCCAAGCTAGACCTTAGCCCCGTATGACTCATGATCTAACAAAGAACCCTCCCTGTTCCATAGCCTAAATCCGTCGCGACGATACTAAGCATGGCAACAAGACTACTTACATCACGATCTAAACCGCCGCATCGATACTAGAACATAATGTAAGGTTGCCGGTACTTACGGAGGTCGACGGATCGATGTATCCTCGCGATGAGATCGGCGATAACGACTTGGACTTGAAGGTGGCGCTGAGCCGGGTTTGTTGTTGTATTGATTGGGGTAGATGTATTACGATGCCACGGGTCTTATATTTATACCCCGAACTTGATATGAGTCTCAACCGACTACGATTACAATAAAGGAAAATCTAGCTAAGATAATTTGTTCTCCAAGTCTTCTGAGTCGTAGATATCGCATTACGGCACGGGCTCCTTTCCTAGACGCCTTTGTCTCAACGCCCTTCGACTTGCCAAACCATTCATGGTAGCCAAACTACGAACTTTCCCGAACTCATGACTTAGCCGAATAACAAGTTGGCGTCCCAATGCTACACGGTGTTGCCGATCACTCGCCGCGATAAGTTGCTTGCCAAATGGTTCCTTGTCGAATCGCCCTGCGGTAATCGCCCACCCGCCATCCGGGCTCTACCAAATTTTGGTGTTAATTGTTGGGAACGGGTTACGCAATTTGCGTCGCTCTCTCACCGCGGGCAGAGCCGTCATCATCCGCTTGCCATCCAGTCGCCATTATGGCGTCGGCCGGAGTGGTAACTCGGGGGGGGTGCTACCCCAAACCCTAATGTCTCGATTTGCTCCAAAAGATGAAACTGTCCGAGGAGGAAGTCGCGATCCCGAATTCGGTGGCGACGAGGAGGAAGAAGCCATGGCGCCGGCGGAGTGGGCCTTGGTCGGAAAGTGTTATCGCCGGTGCGGTGCGGCTGGGGGTAACCCTTTCCGTCGGCCTCAAGTTCGAGCTATTGGTGACAAAGGAGATAATCTTTTTGTGGCGGAGTTCGCTATGCCCGTGATATGGAGCGGGTTTTTGCCGGATCGCCATGGATGGTTGGAAGTTACTCGGTCTTTGCTCCAAGAGTAATGATGAGAAGCTTGGTCCGGCGGATATTAAGTTTGATTGGATGGAACTGTGGGTTTGTATCCCAAATCGCCGCTTGGATGGATGAACCGAACACGGGGATCCCGGGCTATGGATCTCATCGAAAAGTAGTGAAGATGGACGTGGATGCGGATGGCCGGTGCAAAGATGAGCGTTTACCCTACATATGCTTCCACCGCGGGCTCCTTGGGCATTCCGATATGGAGTGTCCAACACCGGCGCACGTAATGATGACGGGCATCCGCCGTATGATGTCAATCTGCGGCGCTGAAGAGAAGAAACGCCGGATGCGCCTTTTGCGAAATCTACCCGACCCACGCCGGCCCGATGGGCAAGACGCCGGGTCGCTTCGGTGGACACCTCTCGCCGGTCGGGCGAGCCATAACATTAACGTGGGGAACAAGAGGTCCGGTCACCCCTCAAGAAGCAAAGCGGGGGCCGGGAGAAGTAAGTGGTCAGCGGTCGATCATGGCGAAGGAACTCAATGTCCAAGGGATGGAAACCAAGCGGCGAAAAGAGCAAAGGAAGAGGAAGAAAAAAAGGCAGCCGGGGGGGGGGGCTTGCACCGGATCTTAACGCCTCCTTGGGAGATGTCTCAAAGCCATTGTACCGATGGGTCCAGTCTCTTCTCGAGTGAACCGGATGCATGGGACGGCGCTCTCGATGGGAGTGGTAGATCGGAAGAAGTCGGAAGAGGCGTAAACGCTCTAACACCAAGCAAGGATCGGCGGCGGCTGCGGGCGCCCGCCGCCAGCGCCATGAATCTGGCGAGTGTGAACTACCGGGGCGGGCGGCCGAGGCGGTTCAAGAACTCCGCCATCCGGTGGAGGAAAGAAAGCCCAGCGGTGGTGTTTTTTGATGGAGACGCGAATAGGGGAGGAGCGTGGCCTTGGCCCGAAGTCGGGACCTTGGTTTCTTGAATGCTATTGCGGTCAAGTCCGAGGGGTTCAGCGGAGGTCTAGTGCTCATGTGGCGGCAGGGATGTGTTGGTGGCGGAGTTGAGTAAATCCAGGACTCATATAGGCGTCTTTGTTGTCTTGTGATCGCCTAAAAAAATTTCACAATGGCGGCTTCACGTGGTTTCTATGGTGAACCTCGGAGGGAGAGGAGAAAGAGAGAGCTGGTATTTGTTGAGGTTTCTTCGCACACTGTCGGCTACTCCTTGGTTGTGCATGGGCGACTTCAATGAAGCTCTCTCGGTGGATGAACAATTCGGTAGGAAGGAACGTGAGCAATGGCGCATTGCTTTGCATTTCGGGAGGTGATCGATGATTGTGCTTTCACGGATCTTGGTTTCCATGGACTGCCATACACGTGGGATAACCGCCAAGAGGCTGAGAGAAATGTTAAAGTGAGGCTGGATCGTGCCTTGGGCGATCATAATTTCATGACCGAACTGGGGGATACGGAGGTTTTCCATGTACCGTTGGCCGAGTCGGACCATGTGGCGCTTGTGGTGGAAGTGAAACACAGGAAGGTGTCGGCGAGGCCATCCAGGGGTAAAAAGAAACCCTTCAGATATGAAAACATGTGGAAATCTCATGGCGCCTATATGGATTTTGTCAACCGGTCCTAGGATCCGGGTGTGGGTCTTCTTGCCGATCGACCGTCCATGTCGCTATCGAATTTGCGTGATCTCACGAAAAACCAGGATCGGGATGTTTTTGGCTCGATCAAGAAGCAAGTGAAGGATTTGAGGGCGGCGTTGGAGGCGGAGCGAAGTGACTTTCTATACCATGGGCCCTCAATGAAGGAGTGGGACATCATGGCGCAGCTTTATGAGGTGCTGGCTAGAGAAGAAGTCATGGAAAAGCAAAGGTCCGAATTGCTTGGCTACGTGATGGCGATCGAAACACGGAATTTTTCAAGCCAAAGCAAGGGCTAAAGGGCGCACGAATAGAATCAAAATCCTAACGGATGAAGATGGGAGAGTCTTTACGGGCAGAAGATTTGGAGCGGCTACTCGCATGTAATTTTTATCGAAACTTTTCTTGGCACAAGACTCTTTACATCCGTAGTGGTGTGCAATCATGTGCCGCGGAAAGTGATCTGTGGAGATGGGGGATTTCTTAGTGAAACCCTACACGGAAAAGGAGGTTGAGAAGGCTCTCTTTCAAATGAAATCTTACAAAGCTCCGGGGGGTTGATGGATTCAATGCCTAGGGTTTTTTCGCACTCAACGGCGACTTGTGATGGGTTGTGTGTTGCCACCGTGGCTTTGGGTTTTCTTAATGGTGGTGACATCCCACCGGAGGTGAATAAGACTTTACTAGTTCTCGATCCCAAAGGTGAGCAACCCGCAGGAGCTATCTCAATACGAGGCCAATATCCTTGTGTAACGTTACGTACAAGATACGTTTCCAAAGCCATGGCTAACCTAGGTTCTTGGATGATCCCGGATGAGGTGATATCGATTGAGCAAAGCGCATTTGTACGAGGTGGTTGATTACGGACAACATTTTGATTGCATATGAGTGCATCCATTACTTGAGGAATAGGAAGGGGAAGCGGGGTGCTTGTCTTTGTGGAAACCGGATATGGCAAAAGCTTATGACCTGGTGGAGTGGAGATATTTAGACTCTCTATTATGAGAGCTCGGGCTTCCCCGATCAATGGTGCACCTTGGTTATGAAGTGTGTGACGACGGTCTCTTTCTCGGTATGTGTCAATGGGGTCTTCTCTCGATTGTTTCCAACCCTCAAGAGGAATCCGTCAAGGTGACCCTATTTCACCGTATTTGTTCTTGCTTTGTGCGGAAGGCTTGTCATCCATCTTTGAAGAGTGTTGGCCCTCTTTATGTTTCAAGAGGTGTGCGGGTGAGTAGACATGCACCTTGGGTCTCACATTTACTTTTTGCCGATGACTGCCTAATATTCACTCAAGCGTCGAAGAAGGGTGCTGATTGTGTTGCAAAAATACCGAGGAATACAATCGGGGGTTACGCCAAATTGTCAATAAAAATAAATCGGCTATTTTCTTTAGCCCGAGCTGCGATGCTTATTGTAAGACTGCAAGTACATGAAAGCTTACTGATACAAACGAAGCTTTGGGGAGAAATATTTGGGATTGCCGACCCTACCGAGGCGAGGATCCTCGGGGGCTTTCAACTATGTTCCGGCCTGGATGAGAGGAATGGTGGGAGGTTGGGCCAAGAAGAATATGAGCCGCGGCGGCGGGGAGGTTCCGTTAAAGCGAATTTGCAATCGATCCCAACCTATCCTATGTCTTGTTTCAAATTCGTCACGGCGTGCGCCGAGATGACACAAGCCGTGACTAATTATCGGGTGGGGAAGTGGTCTTGATAACCATAGAATCCATTGGACTCGATGGGAAAAACTCCGACGAGAACAAAGGAAGAGGGAGGTTTGGGGTTCGAGAGATTTTGCTCTTTTCAACAAGGCAATGTTGGGGAAGCAAGGATGGAGGTTGATTAAACGGCCGGACTTCACTGCGGCGCTAGGGTGTTGAAAGGAAGTATTACCATAATTCGATTTCCTTTCGGCAACCAAAAAGAGGCGATGTTCGCAACCCGAAGGCTATTCTCCATGGCCGATATTCTAGCACGTGGTCTTATCAAACGTGTTGGGCCGGGGACATAAATATGTGGAATGAAAATTGGATTCCCGGAACCCGTTCACTACGATCGATGACACGCCCGCCCTCGGCCTCGGTGGAGGTGGTGTCGGATCTGTTTATACCAGTACCGTGCAGGATGAGGCACTTGTGAAGAATTCTTTCATGGCGTGGAAGCTAATGAGATACTCAAGATTAAAACAAGTGTCCGAAAGAAGAAGATGTACTTGCACGGGCTTTTGAGAAGCATGGCACTTATTCGATTCGCTCGGCCTATCAACTATCAAGCAAGAGCAAAAAGAGCTGGCCATGGCGAGCTTCGGGGGAGGCATCGTCATCCGATGGTGCAGCACCATGGGCGGTCCTATGGAGAATGGACGTCCCACCGAAAAGTTAGGGTCTTCGGTGGTGAGCGGTGCATGGCTCCCTACCATCACGTCTTTGGCTGAAATAAACGGAGACATGTGGAGCGGGAAGGGCACTGCGGAGGTGTGTGGTGACCCGCCGAGACCCTACATCACATCTTCTTTACGCGCCCTATGGCGAGGCGCTTCGGGAGGAGGTCAAGGCCGCACGGGCATCAAAATCACTAGGCCGCACCCGCTCATGGGCCCTCGGACGTCTTTGGCCGAGGTATGCAAGGCAGCGGTGGCACCCCTCGGGTGGTGTGTGGAGCCCGGGCGCCTGGATCGACGCGGGCGCCGCGATGGGCCGTAAAACCGGGAGCCGTGGGCGGCGCGCCGTATATCTCAATGTTGATGGAAGAATCGATGGCGCTGCGCCCTCATCACCGTGGACCATGGCCGTGGGCTCGTCTTGCGCGGTGGGGAGAAGCCGGAGGAGGGATGGATGAAGGTTAATACCGATGCGGGCTACGATGGGAACTCCCGCGACCGGCCTGGTCGGGAGTGATCATCGGCTCCCACAATGGTGAGGTGCCGGGAGGGCGGCAAGGTGGCATGACGATGTGGAATCGGCACTCTCTACCGAAGCACCGCCGCGAGGGAAGGACTGGAGCTTGCAGTGGAGCTTGGCATTGACAAGGTTATCCTCGAAGTCGATTGCCAAGGCCTGGCGCGCATGCTACAAGATAAGGAGTCGATTCTCTCTTCTATTGGTAATTTGTGTTTGGATATCATAGAGCTGGGGAAGTGTTTTTCGAATTTTAGTGTGAGTTGGGTGCGTAGAGATGCAAACTCAGTGGCGCATACTTGTGCTTCTATGATCTCTGCCGCATTACGTTCTTTGTTTTGGATTGATGTAATTCGGGTGGCTAGTCGAACTAGCGGTACCGCAGTTGTATTCCTTGATAAATGAATGAAAAGCTCTATGGTTCCCTAAAAAAGGATCTTTCTCCCTTCACTTGTTGCTTCTTCTTATTAGTTAGTATTAAGAGTTTGGGCAACATGTAGAAGATCAAGATCTTCTTGGAGCTACTGGTATGATCAATATAATTCTCTTTATGTTGGTTAATGCTATGTTCTTCATATTGTTCTTGTTCTTCATTTATCAATATAGCTATGAACTAGAGTATAGTCCTTATGACATGATCTTGCCATATGAAACTTTGTGCTTAACCTATCATACATACATGTTTAGACCAAGAGCTAAGTTGAGATGTTGAGTTCTACCTTGAATTAGTCTTAGTTGTTGTTGGATTATAGGTTCGTAAGCCCGCCCTCGAGGCGGGTGCTCTAGTAGAAGGACCCTGTGAACGGGTAAGCCTTGTCGACACGCTAGAGTAGCGGCCATAGCGTAGACATGGTGTTTAAGCTAGAGGTTACCTTCGGGCGCTCCATATCTGAGCGGATGAGGTGGTAGGCGGCAGTGGTGAGCCGACCTGTCCGTCCCCTTGTAATCCCCACGTCTCGTGTGGGGTAGGTGATTGTTAACACCTTTATAGCATAATATTATTAGTCAATTAACATGAAATAAGGGCTTAAGTTAGATATCAACATAAGTCTAGGGGTCTAACTAATATATTTCCACGAATTTTGATATTCTCGTGACTTTGCGAGGGACTAACGGAGAAAATCGAGAGAAGATCGATGAGAATCGGAAGAGTTTACATCCCATATGATGACAAGACTTAACCGTGAAGTAACTCAACCGAAATATGGACTAAAACACTCTAGAAGATACGAGAAGACACGGAAAGAAACGAGACCGAGGGCACTCAACCCCCCGGCGCCAGAGCCATTTAGGCCGGCCACAAAGGTGGGGTTGCCCTGTCGGCCTCACATTTTATGTCGGTTTACCACGGACCTTAAGGTTGTATCTACACCGTAGGCGGAGGTCGGTTTGATCCAAGGGTCCCCGTTCATCGCCAAGTCCTATATAAAGAAGACCACCTAACCCCAGGGGTGAAACCCTAATCGATAATCAACTCATTCTCATTCATATCAAGACCAACTCAAGTCCAACCAAGTCTAGACCTAAGCCCTAGTTCATCATATTAGAAGTAATTAGCTACCTAGCTAGTTCTAGAGGAAGTCAAGTTCATCTTGATTCACGATAATCAAGAAGTAGCGGGAGCATCGTTCTGCGTGGCTTCTCTCTTGTATTCGATCCGTAAGTATTATTATCGAAATACAATTGATATGACTTTGATCTATATCATAATTATATTCTTATTGATATGTATCCATGCATGCTATGATTATATGTTTAGTTTAGTGAGTTTGTCTTATATCTTATGCATGGAATTGTATAGCATCCACGTAGATGATCACTATGTGGGTGATAAGCAATGTGTAAACGTGGTGTTTATACAACGTTTATCCGCAATTGCACCCTACATTCCGGGGCGTGTGGTAGTTCGTGGGAGTAGCAAATCTGTTGAGTCCTTTGGAGTCCACCCTTGAATGATAGGCCAAGTTGAGCCATAATTACGGTGATGATCAAGTTTAGTCCTTGATTGTCATTGGCAATTTCTTACCATGTGTAGATGTATTGCAACCTTGCCATGATAGCTAGATGTATTGCACTAATTATAGTATTCATTGACATATGATTAGGAGTATCTTAGGAATATTCTTTCTATTCTTTCTATAACATGCTTATAGCTCATATGATACTAGTGGCATATGATGATCTTAGACTTGGATAGTTATCATTTATTCAATTATCTTTATCTTGTGACTTATCCTCATTAATGAGTATTGTTTGGTGCATATGGCTACTCTGCATTATACAACCGCAAGTGGATCTCATAAGTAAATCACAATCTAAATCATTACCCCTCTCTCTCTATTTTCCATAGACTCCCTTCCCGTGGTAAAATATAAATACGATACCGGATTACTCCCGGTGAAGTGCTACGATGGTATTTCTATCCGTAAAACTGCGGATATCATGTTCATTCTTTTATCAAGACCTATCAAGAATACCATACCCGCATTTCTTAGAGCGTTATTGCTAGGGTGACGAGACTAGTGTGTAGGTAATGCCTAGAAATGAGTGGTATACCTTGAGTACATATCCCGGTGAGATTAACTCCACTATGGATAATGATGCTAAGATTACACCCCACAACTAACACCGCCTAACTTCGCCTTTGTTGGATCATGAGATTAATTCCATATCCAAGCTAACATGATTAGATAGATACCTTATATATTTCTTTCGCCTTCCTAATTTGGATCGTAAGAAATATCAACAAACATTTCTGGCGCCGTTGCAGGAAGGGCGTAGTCAAACCGTAATGCAGCCGTTTTCATGGCTTTGCTTCCAAATTTCCTAGTTTGGGAGAATGTTAGTCAAAATTTTTAAATGTGTTTTTCTAACTTCATAAGTTGTCCTAGTGCCACTTCCAAATTCTCTCTAGTATGGAAGGGTATTAGTCAAAACTTAGATAGTGTTATTCCCAATAAGTTGGTGCTTGTTTCTAACTTTCCTAGTTAGAAGGGTGCTAGCCAAAAATCCTAAACACAACATACATGGAAATAAGAGAGATCACTTGCATCACATAATGCATTGAGAACCCATTATCACATACTCAAATAGGTTCAACTCTGTTTTCTATTTGTTTTGATTTTATGCGTGGGAATTGTATGAATTGGAACCGTCCGGATAATTTTGTTGAAGATCCCGAAAAGTTAATCGACGCAGGCTAGAGCAAAACTCAGACAAACACCAAGCACCTACATCATCATCATCATCATCTTCTCGAGACACCAAGACCTTCTCCGATTCGGACGTTGATCAAGTCGGTGAACTTAACATCCGAATTTGAAGCTATGGCAACCAAGACACTTCGTGAGTTCTCGGCTCCTACCACGGACAACATTCTCACCGGGTCCGAAGGTAGAGGTTGGAGACAATAGCTTTGAGCTTAAGCCGGGGCTCATCAACATGGTGCAATCTAGCCAATTCTGCGGAAAGGCACATGAAGACGCTAGTGCTCATCTCCAACACTTCACGGAGATTTGTAGTACTTTCACTATGAAGGGCGTATCGAGAGACGCCATATTGTTGCGCCTCTTCCCATTCTCATTATTGGGAAAGGCAAAGCAATGGTTCTATGCTACTAAAGAGAAGAATACAACATGGGATTTATGTTCCACGGCCTTTTTTTGCTAAGTTCTTTCCTATAGGCAAGACAAAATGCCTTAAGAGGGAAGATATCAAATTTCCAACAACAACATGATGAATACGTCCCTAAGCGTGGGACGTTTCCAAGAATATATTTCGAGAATGTCCATATCATGGGGATGGAGAAGTGGTTGTTGATGCAAACTTTCTATCACGGGCTAGTTCCTAGTGCTCGTGAAACCATGGATGCTTTGCAGCGGGAGGTGTTTTCTTATCACTTACACTAACCAATGCTACAGAGCTTGTGGAGAAGATGGCTTCCAACCAAGGTTGGAGTGAAGAGCGTCAACCCCGCAAGAGAGGAATGCACCAGCTGAAAGAGGTAGATATGCTATCTACCAAGATGGACTTAATCATGAAGAAGCTCGAGGATAGAGATCCTCAACCCAAGGCGCATCATGCAAATCCAAGATTCCCGCATGACGTGTGAAGAATGTGGAAACACAGGCCACACTGGCGAGAATTGTCCAGAGATTGTGGAGGACATTAACTTCGTCAATAATAACAACAATAACTTCCGTCCTCAACAGAATCAAGGTTGGAACCAACAGAGGCCCAACTATTAAGGAAACTACCAAGGTAATAACCAAGGTAATAATTTTAATACTTATCAACCTTCCTTAAGAGACCTTATTCTTAACCAAGGTAAAGCTATGGAGAATCTATCTAGAAAAATAGCTACCAATGATAAAGCTCTTGAACTCATTAATACTAGAATGGAAAGTTTTTCTTCAGCTATTAAAAATCAGTACAACTTTAATAAGATGATAGAATCTCAAATTTCTCAGCTTTCTGTTCCACTAACCACACCAGGAAAGATTCCGGGGCAGCCGAAAGAATTAGAATCTGCAAATCTTGTCGATATCTATAATGCAGGTCACTACTATAGAGAGACCTCGGGGAGTTGGTTGGATGACTCGATGCCACCTAAGAAGGAAGATCCGGGAAGGCGGTCATTACAATCCGGATAGGACCGCACACCTTCGATAATGCTCTATGTGATTTCGGCTCAAGCGTGAATATAATGCCTAAGGTATTTTATGAAAAGATTTATAGTGAACCATTGTGGAATACAAACATGTGCTTGTAGCTAGCGGTCGGTCGCTCATATCCCGAGGGGATCCTTGAAGACGTGTGTGTAGGAATTAGAGGCTCTTACGTACCAGCAGACTTCGCAATGTGGAAACCTAAGAAGTGAAAGATCAACAATCATACTCGATTCGACCATTCCTATGCTCGGCTAAAGCTATCATCTACGCAGCAGTCTGCGAAGATTTGTTTCAATATTAAAGGGAAAAAAGGAGAAGTTCAACTTCAAGAATAAGGTACATACCTCTCCTACTCACTCACAACATTCTTATTCATATTTACCAGAACCAAAGATAGAGACCTACAACAAGAATAGAAGAAGGAATCAGAACAGATACAAGAAGGCACAGCCTACAAAGGTAATGGTAGTTAACAAGGTAAGTTTTGATAATGATCATCTACTTCCATCTCCTATGCTTCGTAAACAAGATGATCCGGTACTCCTACCATCGCATGCTCCATTCGTTTTAACTTTCTATAATACATTCTGCGATACGGGTCCTAGATTAACTTAATGGCAAAAATAACATATGAATTATTATTTGGAAAATTGCCATTGCAACCAACATTTGTGCGCTCTGAGATGGCGGACCAATCATACAGGATTCCTGAAGGAATTGCTAAAGACGTACCAGTTAAGATTATGGACCACTATGTTCTTACTGACTTTGTAGTCATGGACATGGGGAAGGAAGAAGATCCTCCATTAGTGCTTGGGAGACCGTTTCTCAACACTACACGTGCAATCATCTACATCCATACAGGAGAGATACATTTCCAATTTCCTACTGACAAGGTATGCGTGTTTACTTTAATAGTTATAATGATTATACAAAACCCGAAAGAGCAGTCACTCAAATCGCCGCCAAAGGAGACAAAGGGATTAAAGATCCGAAGAAGATAAGGTAAGTAAAGAGGTTAAATCTCTTACACCCGAACCATCCACGGAGAAAGAAGAATCAACTACTCCAGAGAAGAGTCCACCATCTAAGCTTAAGTGGAGGAAGAAAAAAGACATCTCCCGAGAACATCATCAAGACACAATAGAATCATCGGTACCACCAATTGTGACAACCGATATACCATGGGAGTAAAGAGCGAGAACTAGAAGTCTTGTTCGAGAGGACTCTAAACCCCGAATCCTCACCGAAAGATAACTCGGTAAGTTATCCATATATAAAATCCCGCATTGCATATTTATTCTTTCCACATCATGTTTACTTTTAGTATCCTACATCCGCATTTGAAAACAACAAAAATATTTTGTGGTTTGTGAAAATCATAAAGCCCCATGCTAATATCCCCGAGGCCTAAACACCTCTAGGCTATCTGGCGTGGTGGCATAAAAAAATATAAAAAAATAATAATAAATAATAATAAAATCCAAAAATATTTATCCCGTGCAAACTAAAAAATTCCTTGTAAACTAAAGCATGTGGCTAACCCCGATGCTTAACCAAGTTCCACTAGCTTTGTTGTCTATTTGAGATCGGCCATTTCAAGAGGAGAAGAGACATGTTAGGCGCCACCTTTGTTGCCAACTACCTCAACTTCTACATCGAAGATTACATTTCAATCCAAATTTTGGGGGTGCACTCCCAATCAAATCCCTAGTTATCCCGATAAGTATCTCTATTTATAGTATTAATAATATTAGTTAAATAATTTATTGGCTATAGAGTTTGTTAAGAGTCTAGTTTTATAATGTCTATTTGTTTAAAGAGTCTTTATTTAGAGTGTGAATAAAAGGATCAAGAGAGAATGTACATCAGTTTGCTTTGCTCAACTAAAATAAACCCCAAAATCGCCAACATGGAGATGATGAATAGTTGCTCCAATCAATATACTTTTTTTAGTACCTAGCTTTCAAGCTTAATTTCTCTTGAGCTCCATTTGCAAAATTGCTTTGACTTGATATTTACTCTAAACCTCGAAACCTATGGGTTGCAAATGCTTGCTCTAAAGTCTAGGTAATTGACGGATATGATATATGATAGTCCGAACCGCTATTTGATCTTACTCCTAGTGACACTAGATTTACGAGATTTATATTTTGAAAATTTAAAGTGCACATGATAAGTTCCCTGTGTGACAAGAGTGTGAACCTCCTACCACGACCATATATACATGCTCTCTAGATTAGAAAAACCCTTGAGATATATATAGGCCGCTTGCTTTACATTGAGTTTGTTCAATCTTTGTCGACCCTTAGAAACTTATCATGTTGATCATGTACACTCCACTCCACTTCATTCCACCTCACTATATTCCCCTCCACTCGACTCCATTCACTTATATGCTATTTCCACCCTAGAAGTACGCATCCACCACATATACACCCATCACATATATACTACCATATACATCCATTTACTCTAGCCACTAAAAATATTCTACTCCTATTCTAGGAGAAAGCAACCAAAAATATTCCCTATACCCATCCACTCATTCATTGCTAGCCAATGTCTTACAAAAGCTCCATTACATTTGTTTATCTCTCAAAAGTTGTTGCAAAAGAGATTTGGGTTGTAGATTAAAAAAAAAAAGAAGAAAAAGAAGAGAAAAAGGGAGATGAAAAATGGACAAGTGTCCTACGGGCGAGTAGAGCCTACCTCCCTAAGAAAAAGAAGAATAAAGGAGAGTTAAAAATGGACAAGTGTCCGATTAAAATAATGGGTACTTAGACACTCGCCTCTCCATAAAAGAAAAATAAAGAAAGAAAGAGATACAACCCGTGGTTCTCTCTGAGTTTCCAAATTCCAAAAGAGAGATGATTCCTCAAGGAGCACAAGTAAGATTTTCCCTCATTCATTCTATACACCTTACTATATTCCATACCATCTATATTCTATCCACCATACACATGCACCACTTGATCAGTGTGACTCGTGACTTTGGATCCATTGCTTGAATTTACAATATATGCTTAGTAAGTAAATAAAGTTTTCTCCTATCTATGAGCTCCAGATATAAGTTTTAGATATAGGGTGAAAGAGAAGAAGGCATAGTGTGCTACTGCCTTAACCAAAAATACTACATATCATGAGAGAAAGGCAACACTATCTTATTGCCTTAGAGAGGATCCACAAATACCACACATAAGAGATTAGAGAGAGTCATACTGGGAACTTTGAGTTTTATTTTGAAAACTTGCAAAACTCCAGAAGGACTGTTGATCAACAGAGTTCGAGATACGATGCTTGACTTGATCGTTTCTATCTTTCAATTACCCAAGATTGAAGAAAAGGTTATAAGCCCCAAAGATAAAAGGTAATATGGGTAAGTTGATAGTTGTTAAAAGTTTATTCTTATCTCGGAGAGAAATTTTGTTTGAAAAAGCATGTGTGCTCTTAAGGTGTGATAGCGTTAAAGAACTCCCGATCCAAGTAAGTAGTTTAATATAATATCATGTGTCTTGCTAGAGACTAGCAAGAGGTAAGCTTGGGGGAGCTTGTTGACACCTATATAGCATAATATTATTAGTCAATTAACATGAAATAAGGGCTTAAGTTAGATATCAATATAAGTCTAGGGGTCTAACTAATATATTTCTATGAATTTTGGTATTCTGTGACTTTTGCGAGGACTAACAGAGAAAATCGAGAAGATCGATGAGAATCGGAAGAGTTTACATCCCATACGATGACAAGACTTAACCGTGAAGTAACTCAACCCGAAATATGGACTAAAACACTCTAGAAGATACCGTAAGACACCGGAAGAAACGAGAGACCGAGGGGACTCAACCCCAAGGCGGCCGCCAGAGCCATTTAGGCCGCCCCGGTGGGGTCACCCCTGTCGACCTCACATTTTTATGTCGGTTTACCACCGACCTTGAGGTTGTATCTACACCGTAGCCGGAGGTCGGTTTGATCCAAGGGTCCCCGCTTCATCGCCAAGTCCTATATAAGAAGACCACCTAACCCCGTGGTGAAACCCTAACCCGATAATCAACTCATTCTCATTCATATCAAGACCAACTCAAGTCCAACCAAGTCTAGACCTAATCCCTAGTTCATCATATTAGAAGTAATTAGCTACCTAGCTAGTTCTAGAGGAAGTCAAGTTCATCTTGATTCCCGATAGTCAAGAAGTAGCGGGAGCATCATTCTCGGGCTTCTCTCTTATATTCGATCTGTAAGTATTATTATCGAAATACAATTGATATGACTTTGATCTATATCATAATTATATTCTTATTGATATGTATCCATGCATGCTATGATTATATGTTTAGTTTAGTGAGTTTGTCTTATATCTTATGCATGGAATTGTATAGCATCCACGTAGATGATCACTATGTGGGTGATAAGCAATGTGTAAACGTGGTGTTTATACAAAACATTTATCCGCAATTGCACCCTACATTCCGGGACGTGTGGTAGTTCACGGGGAGTGACAAATCCTGTTGAGTCCTTTGAAGTCCACCCTCCAAATGATAGGCCAAGTTGAGCCATAATTACGGTGATGATCAAGTTTCGTTCTTGATTGTCATTGGTAATTGCTTACCATGTGTAGATGTATTGCAACCTTGCCATGATAGCTAGATGTATTGCACTAATTATAGTATTCATTGACATATGATTAGGAGTATCTTAGGAATATTCTTTCTATTATTTCTATAACATGCTAATAGCTCATATGATACTAGTAGCATATGATGATCTTAGACTTGGATAGTTATCATTTATTCAATTATCTTTATCTTGTGACTTATCCTCGTTAATGAGTATTGTTTGGTGCATATGGCTACTCGCATTATACAACCGCAAGTGGATCTCATAAGTAAATCACAATCTAAATCATTACCCCTCTCTCTCTATTTTCCATAGACTCCCCTTCTCTCGTGGTAAAATATAAATACGATACCCGGATTACTCCCTATGAAGTGCTACGATGGTATTTCTATCTCGTAAACTACGGATATCATGTTCATTCTTTTATCAAGGCCTATCAAGAATATCATACCCACATTTCTTAGAGCGTTATTGCTAGGGTGACAGACTAGTGTGTAGGTAATGCCTAGAAATGAGTGGTATACCTTGAGTACATATCCCGGTGAGATTAACTCCACTATGGATAATGATGCTAAGATTACACCCCACAACTAACACCGCCTAACTTCGCCTTTGTTGGATCATGAGATTAATTCCATATCCAAGCTAACATGATTAGATAGATACCTTATATATTTCTTTCGCCTTCCTAATTTGGATCGTGTAAGAAATATCAACAATGATATGCCTGGTATAAAACAAGGACCAGTGCGCCCCGGTGGGCGAAGTAAGAAAATAGCAACCATGACTAACTTAACTTAGAATCTCTAACAAAGAAAAAAGCATGTATGTATATCTACCGTCTTAACATAGCTATTTAGGATATGACCGCTCCTTATTAGATTTATTCTTTCATTCTTTTATTTATCTTTATCCTTGAGATTGATTCAAGTGTGTGTGTCAAGTTATCTTACCATTTGGTTTATCCCTATTATGGATTGTGGTCTATTGCATAGTCGTGTTATCTTGTCCATGTTCATATTAGAGACTTTTACACCATGCCTTCTCTTGAAATACGATACCCTGAATACTTCCCGGTGAAAGCTACAACGGCATTTCCGCGGCGCTTTGAACTCTTTACTTATGCGTTAAGAAACGCCAACGATCTTTCAAGGCTCCAAAGTGCTTTTGTATGATTGCTATGTCTATCTATTCTTCTTGCTATCTTAGAACCAAAGTAATAGAGAAATATTTAGGAATCTTGATCTCTCCTATTGTCTCTTGATTAGCTAATCTATTCATTTATCGTAGTATTTAGTCATGTTATTATTCATAGTATTACTTATATTTATCATCTATTATTTACCCTCTCACTTTAGTCTAGTTGGTTTGCTAAGTTAGTAGATATATGATTGTGAGTTATTAGAATTGTTTACCATTAGCTTCCCTATGGATATGATACTATAGAATACTCTTTAAAAGATACAATGGTGTTCTCAGGCGCTTGCGTAATCATTAATATTCCTTTAGCACCTAACAAACATCAACAATCGCCTCCCTCTCTCTCCTCGGGCGGCGCAGCACAGCTCCGATTCTTGCCTCACTCCCTCGAATAGGCCTCGCGCCCCGCCCCTTCGACCATCCCTCTCTACCGCGGTGGGCGCCTCCATCGGCGACGGCGACGCGCAACGCCTCCTAACCCGGGGCGGCCAAGACCCCTTTGTCGACCGCCCTCGAAAGCGATGGAGCCGGGCCGCCACGACCACGGCGGGCGGCGGCAACCGGGATGTGGCGCCCCCTGCGTGCTCGTCCGTGCGCGTCCGGACTCGCCCGTCTTTGGCCGTGCCAACGGGCCAACCCGATGGCCCAACCGGGTCGTGCACTCGGGTCAGGCCGATCATGAATCCCGCCTTGGCACGGCGACACCGTCTTTGCCCAAAGACGCCCGATGGCCATGTATAATCATAGGTGGAGAGGAATTTACTAGCTTCCATCGTATGGTGTCCGCGCAATCCTTATGGCCACGCCTCCCCAAAATCGCCTAGGGTGGCTAGGTTGCCTCAAATTCCCATGTCCACTAAAGCCGAGCTCTTTCGCCGCGCGGTAGATACCCGAGTATAAGGAGTGCTTTGTTGAAGTTAAAGTAATTACATGTTATATTTTGGGGTTTTAAATAAATATAGGGCAAGCAGAGAAATATATTATTTAGTATTAATACAGGGGCAGCAGGGAAATATATTATTTAGTATTAATATGACTCTGCTAAGTAAACTGTAATTTTGTAATTAATATGACTCTGTGAACATTAGCACCAATGCCACCAAATAATGGGATAATGAAAATATGAAAATATCGAGCATGGTTTTAGAAGAATTACGGAAGTGAAATCATGCGATTCAAGTTTGGATGGCGGAGATTTGATTTTCCGAATATTTATTATGAGAAAGATACATAGTTTATTAAAGAAAATGTATGGTAATATGACAATAAACCGTATCACCAAATAATGGAACAATGGTGATGTAGAACATGATTTTAGAATAATTTTAGAAGTGGAACGGGGTAATTTGAAATTAGGATGGTGGAGATATGAATTTTTAAAGATTATATGAGGGTTTAATATGTGGCAATTAAACTTGGGAATTATTCTAGAATTTAGAATAATGAAACTGGGATGTAAAAGCTTGGTGGAAAATATATTTTCGCTCCTCCGTATACGATCCCTCGGTGCGCATAGCATTTTCATTGACGCCAAAACGCTGGGCCCATCAATGGGCACCGCCTGTCCCCGTCGCGTGTGTACTCAAACCGTGGACTGCTTTCCTTTTCTCTCTTGACCTTTGTAGGCTACCAGTCTATAGCGCACGCGTTAAGCGCTGCGCGAATGTGTGGCCGCCCACCGGTTCGTGTACCGCCCTCACGCCGAACGAACGACGCCCGGTCCCTCGCTGCTGCGTCCTTGTTGCTATGGTGAAGGAAGAAGTTGTTGGCGAAAGCTCACTGCGCCTGCATGACCACAGTTAATAGTCATGGCGACCATGCGCCCGTGCTTGGATCTACCGATGGCCAAAGCGGTGATGGATCGGTAACGCCGATGTATAAGTGTGGCCGCCATCGCGCATGTCAAGCACATATAAAAATAGTATCTTTACAGTAAAACATTCCAGCAGCGCGACAATGTTTTTATCATGTACCAAAGAAATAGCGCCAAAGAAACAATCCATAGACGGATCAAATTAGAAACAAACAGATCTCACGAAAACAAGAGATTCTAATGATTGTCTCGATCTCCACAACAACAGATTCGATGTCTTAGACCGGATACGCTCGACGGTCCATAAAAGGTGTGGGCGTAGGGGTTGCCGCCGCGCCATAGCAACACCGCTACTGGAGGCCACACATTTAGTTCTTCTAAATCGAAATGCAAGAGTCATTAAACTACATAGTCATTCCCGCCTATACAACGATAAATGCCCCGCATAAATCATCGCCTCGTTGGCCAATGGTGCGCAGAACAACGACGGCTCCAAAAAGCAAAAGTGCGTAAGTCTTCTCTCGACGCAAAAGGCAAATGACTTCGTCCGGTTAAAAAGAGTTGCAAAATGGTCAAGAGACCCACGAGAATTAGTTCTCGTTAAACAAAGCAAAAGTGCGTGCCACCAATATGCGTAGGAAAAATGTAGGATGGAACAATCCCCACCTTATCTAGCCACTTATTTGGCAAAGAAAGGAAAATAAGCAGGATGTCGCACCAAGATCGAAACCACCAATCCCACCTAGATATCAATAAAATGCAGGCAAAATCTAGAATGGGTCGCCATTCGGTCACCATACCTACAAGGCCGAGCCGAATCGGCAAACCCGCCTCGAAATCCTGTCCCCCCCAATGACGAGCTCCGGCGTGCAAAACGCGGCAGAAATCCCCGCGACCGCGTCCTCCAACCAGAGCTCCTGGATCCCCGTCCAATACCTACAAAGGTAATGGCCGGGTAATGGGACCCATGCGCGGGGTAATGGCCGGTATATCTGTACATACATGTAGTTAGTATAGGCCGCGAATGACTTTGCAGGCACATGACATGACAGGATTTTTAGAGAGAGCATAATATTAGTGGGATACGGCCTTCCGTTGGTATGGGCGCCACGCCGATTTTTATACGCATAAATCATACCGCTTTGTCAAGTCGGCGACCGACTTCCACTCCATTCAGTCGGCGTTTCCCAAGTCTTGGCCTAGCGATGCAAAGATTTCGCCTAGTGTGTTGTGTTGGGTGCCTCGGTGGCGGGCTCCTCTTCTTCTTGCTTCCGCAAAATGTTGTTGCCTTTGTTGTGGCCACTACCTCTGTGGTTTTGTGGAGTCGTGTTGTGTCGTGTTGTCGCTTGTTTGTTCAGCCGGTCTCGGCTTCTTCTCTTAATGAAAAAGAAACGTGAAGACGTGTTCGAGAAAAAAAAAATCTGTACCGTTTGTCAGTTCCGTGGAGCCGCTAATCATCTATCTCAATACAGAGATCAACTGGAACCGTTGTGTGGCCAGACTTGTTCATCAGACATTGGCAAACACATCGTGCAGAAACTTAGATATCAAACAGCATAGGAGTAGATGTCCGAGGGGTCTGCTTATAAGCCTTGACGGCTGAATATGCAAGCCAATGAGTGGACCGCATAGAAGCTGAAATGTAAGTCTGTAGGCGTACACACGCCATGCACAGTCTTATTCTGCAGGGTTGAGTGCAAACTGTCATAGACGGCGAAATAAAGGTCTTAACTGGGCGCAGCCCGTGGATAAAATGGTTCAAAGTTTCCCAACATAACTAACGGCAATCGTCGTTTTGGACGACCAAGAGCAAGGCAGGTACACACACTGGCACCATACACAGGCATGCTGGGATGGCAAAATGTGGCCTCCCCATCCCAGCAAAAGATCCGTATCACACTGGATACACTGCATTGGTCAAACAACATGTAGTTAAACAGCAGGTGGTACAGATAGAAACCAAAAGAAACGCATGAAAAAAAGATTCCGGCAAAACAAAAAAGATACCTTAGTTTTACAGAGCTAAACAAATTGCTCTAAGAAAGTGATATTAGTGGGTGAAAGGAAGACTTAAAGCAAGCTATAGATCTATAATAAGTGCAAGGCTATATTTAAACAGTTAGGTAAAGAATAAGCAAGAATTCAGGGTAATTTAGCTAGGCATGGCGCTCATCTACTTGGGAGAAGAAAATGCTATTAACATCTTTGGGATTGAATCCTACCTGGCTCACACAGCTACTTCAGGCAGCCGCACCTCAACACGAAGGCGTTCTTGTCAGCACGACCATCCTTCTCATCTACAACACTGGGAAAAGTTTAAAGAGAAAAGGATATACTGTGAGCTTCTGCACCAAACCGGGAATCGAGTTGGTGCAGACCTGTAAGCATCACTGACAGCATCTTCTTTATAAGAGCACAAGAGATTTCGTAGTATTGAATGGGATGTAGTACTGAAAGAAGAATATGCACAAGATATAGAGGACCTCACCGTTTGACAGTGATTACCACACGACAGGGATATAGCAGCAGAAAACGGTAGAGGAAAAAATACAAACCATTCATTCTACCGTGATTCCCACATGAGAGCACCAACAATCATCTACTAAACTGCAAGCCCCCCAATGAATTAAGGTAGCCTAGCCAACTGCCCCCTTGGCAACAATTGCCAAATTGTGTCGATCGAGATCTGTAAGGATAATTGGCAGCACCTTCTTTTAAAGAACACAGCAGATCTCGTGGTTTCCCACTGAAAGGACTAAAGAGCTGAATGGGATATAGCGATCAAATTAAAACATCTAGAAGGCACACACCACCTCATCAAGCATTCAGAACGATGGAACGGTGTGGCTCCATGGTAAAGGCCACGCTAGGAGCTAAGCAGGTGGGAAACCACCGTACAACACCCAGATAGAATCGAGAACGAAGGACAGCAAATGTATTCAGGAATGTACATAATCTCAGGTGGGAAGGACTCTATTAAACCGAAAAAATTAATGGGCAATGCTCAGGCACACCTTTTACCTATTAGGAGGTAATATCTTAAATAGATGCTGGACCATTGATTTTTTACAATTTAGTGAATTACTAATAAATTAATAAATCAAAGAAAATAGAAACAAAAACTACCGCATCCCCTTATTCACGGGAGGGAATCCCGCATGCAGTTACAACAAATCATGCGACATGTTCAACGTTAATCATGCGACATGTTCAACGTTTTTCATAGCATACACAAACAAACATGGCCAACATATATAAAACTTTATGCGCAGATATAATATTGTGGTATATTAATTAGAAATAAATACTTCGATTTTGCATTCGGATATATGAAAAATCAAAGCAATCGTCGCTCGAAAATGTTCAAAGAACCAAAACTTGGGGACTCGGGGAAAAATAGATGCAAGCACGGACAATAGTCAAATTATTTTTAAAAAGGTTATTTAAATTTAGAACTTGAACACATATGAAAAATTAGGCAAAGAAGTATGCATGCATGTATCTACATGAAAGGAAGGAGGCATGCTCGCTTCTTTAGCCACGTGATGAGGGGATTTGACGTTTTTTTTGCTTTCTTTGTCGCCGTACAAGGAGTACTACAGACCATGCATGCAGCAATAAAATCTAAACAAAGATTTTCTATATTAAAACTGTCCTTATTTGCCCTATTTAATACTATTACCTCCTAGGAGGTAATAGATGATCGCGACCGTCTGATCGGAATAAATGGACGATCCACAATCATTTTAAGACTACATAGAATTGCCTTAAGCAACGACACCTCTTTCAACAAACATTCAGACTCAACAAGAAGATCCTTCCGGTCGGTAGGTACCCTGCTAAGAATCCCAGCGGCTTTCGCAGCAACGGTAACAGCGCTGCGCGCGATTCCACTGCACATTACAATCCCATGGAAACTGTAGTCGACAAGGACAAACCCGTTGAGGCCCTGCAAGAACGCTATAGCCTGAAGAACAGCATCTTCATACGCCAGATCAGGAGCTCACACGGAGGGCCCCAAAAGAAAAAATCACGACACGCGAAGCAGGGCGCCTCTATCTCAACGCCGTAGAGAGGTGTTCCATCGCTCGCCCTCTCGAACACCACCGAAGCATAGGACCGAGCCACCACAGAGCCTAGCAACGACAGGTATGATGGACCAACAACAAACATTCTCCGAGCCTGTACCGGACAAAAAAAAAAGTGCAAACCCAGAAATGACGCGGCGCACGCCGCACCGAAGGCACGAAACCACGGAAGAAAAACCCAACCGAAAAAATGGCTGTCAGGAAAAGGAACGGAGGCCAGCGTCAGCACGAAACCCACACAGTGCATCGATGGGGAGGACGCGCGACACACGTACCGGTCGTAGGTAGCCGGAGCAAGGATGAAGACGGTGAGCCGCAGGCAACCGCCGTCGTTCCTCTCCGCGCAGCTCCGGCACGCAGGAAGCAGCCTCCACTCCGCAGATCTACCGGGAAGCCGATGCAGGAACCTGCAGACACACGCGGCCACGGGCGACGCAGCAGCCCACGAAGACCCAAGGGGAAAAATCAGAGGGTGGCGACGGCAATGGAGAGGAGACGCCGTGAACAGGAAGCAGGCGAGGGGAGCTCTGTACCTTGCGAGACGACGGAACGGAGCAGGAGATGGAAGGCAGAGGCCCGCGGGCTATTTACCCCAAGGAGAAGCAGACGTTGGAACCGCCTGAGAAGGCAGCCAACGAGCCACCCAGACTGCCAGATGGGGCCACAGCTGACAGGAACCGAGCCGACCCCACCGGACAGGGACGGACTTAGAGCAACCCTCAAATCCCGCCAGCGGTCAGGCTGGGCTCTCGTAAGCGTCACCGAGCCGTGGCCCCCACGCTCGACCAACCGCCGTTCGACAACGGCAGAGGCGGCCAGCGCGCTCCCACGTCTTGGCCACAGTAAGGCGCAGCGACCTACGGTCTTTTTTGGCAGCCACTACAAGTGGGACCCACTATTTTCAGCCAAGGAGCAGACGCCAGCGCGCCTAGCGGACCGAAGAGGCCCCCGACGTGGCCATACTGTTGGCCTGGGAGCGGATGGGAAATGCGCCACCGCTGCAACCGGGCCCGGCGACGCCGGCCAACCCAAGCTCGACAGCGCGCGGCACCAACCAACGAGGAGACGACAGCGAGGAACGTACGACGGTACGGTTTCTGACCGGCTGAAGTCCTGTATCCCAGACCAGGATCAGAGCGCTAGAAGCCATCGATCTGGATCAGAACGGTCAAAAAAATTTTTGCTAACGTGTACACGCCTGGCCGGGTCTTGGCCCCAGATTCTCATCTCTCTACTAGTGAATTTGCGGCGCCCATGCGCCGGGGATAAACCGAATATAAATAATAAGTACTGCATGTAATCGGTACATATTTAGATAGGATGTTCCTACGGAGAAAACAATATAGATAGTAAATGTTCAAACTTAGAGCTAAACATCATACGAGATCAATGCATGTGCTATGATGGCTATCTTGACCATCGGGGATAGGATAGTAGGGAAAGCCTAAAAAGAAGTCATCCGGATGGGAAAAGGTAACGTCGAATCAAGAACATCCGGAACGAAGACCTAGGCACCTGTAAAAGTAGAACGATTTAGAGCAAGTAAGCAACCCGCAAAGTAGCATCATGTAATTCAAATCAATGAGTTGCTTCTAAGTATTTTTTAAAACCCGGGGTTGCCTCCGGTTATAAGAGAGAATGTAAGATTGTTGATGGAATGCAATTTTTATGGAAGAATCGTCATTCGGGATGGTAGTGAAAGGACACATCATAGTTTCGTGGGTAGACAACGCATGGGATATGTCGTTAATAGCGAGGGCTCTTGTCGGAGTCGGTCCTCGGGAGTATTGACGCCTCGAAGCCCGCCCTCGTAATCATAGTCATTGTCCCGGGTGTCCGCTTTGTATTGGGGCGGCGTTAAGCTCCCCCGCTCCTTTGGAAAAGGCACCTAATAATGTGAGGGATTCGTTTATTGAAATCTAATTTATTTATGTGCGTAGGTCAACGTACATCTCATCTGGTCTTCTTCAGCCTCCTGGATCATATGCCTGTCACACTGAAACAGTTCAGCTATCAAGGATGAAGAGTAGGTTAGTTCGACTATTAATGGCAAGGTAGGGAGTTATGCTTTGCTTGATATGGTAAGAGTCAAGCAAAGATTTGTGTCTATGGAAATTGAAGCGCCGCCTTCGAGAGAATGGTGGTTCATCTAGGGAAGGTTCCTCATCGAGCCGTGGTGCTTGTAAATAGAGATAGGTTCTCATTGTGACTTGGAAGGTAATGTTTTGTACGCGCTTTTTCTTTTTCATATTTGTAGTGCTATGGTTCCATGGGTTGGAATAGAGTTTTTGCTTTGGGCATAGGCATGGACGCGGCACACTCCTTTTGAGTGGACTAATTGGCAGTGTCCGGATTTTGCGGTATGGGATCGAGCAATGGTTCTAGCGCGGGCTTGTTGAAGGCGTGTCTTTGGACGCCAAAATGTCGATGGTCACCGCAGTGTCCCAATGCACGGTTGTACCACCATATAGGTTGTTCCATGTCCCTAGAAGTGCATCGAGTTGGTCGGTATCGAGTCAGAGCTGCGCTGCGACCATGTCCCTCTCGCAAAGGGAACCGAACTCAACGACAAAGTGCGATTCGAACCTTGTTATGGTTAGAGGTATGGCCCGATAACCAAATTGGGTGTGTATAGCCCGGTGGATGTGGCCTGTTGTGATGGTGCCATCGTTCGCGCGCACATCGGTCACAATAACCGACTTTGTAAAGTCTTTGTATATGGGTACCGACAACTCTAGTGACCGACGATGAAAAATTGAACGGGTGGCCCCACGAAATGAAGTGAAAAAATGTTTGTGACAAACGGTGAAGGTATATGGGTAGGACGGTGTCCCCACATGGATCCGATGGGCTTATTTGTTGCTTGTAAACAGGAGGAAAGGCTGCGTCATTTGACGTTCGAAGAAATAAATACCCTAATCATAGATTGTGGTTGAGCGGGGACATACCATTTTCGGAGAGGGGTTTGTGGATTTCCCCGGATGTAGAGTTGAAACGCGCCGCACACTGTCGTCAGGAAAAAGAGGAACCAATGAATCGTATGTTGAGAAACGGAGAAGTTTGAAGTGAGAAAGGAAAAGAGTGGCGGCGCAAGTTGTTTCAACGAGTGAGTGTGAGGTACCGGTGGATCTCACGGAGATTGCCTGCGTCGGACTCACGGGCTAGGGTTTTTTTTGGGTCATGGAGGCTGCATATATCTTTTGTCTTGAGGAGCCTCCCACACCGTCGGATACTATGAGGAGTCGAGTGATGAAATCAAGCACAAAAACATGTAAGCAACCTTGATGAATCGGGCGAGAATCGGGCATGGAGCGTAAAGTTTTTTTATCTCATTCTCATCTTTCAATACAAAGCAATTTATAGGTCCATATATTATATGGGTCCGTCGGGACCCATTCAATTTGTTTTATTGAACGCAAAAATGGAGGCACGTGAATCTATCATGAAGTGCATAACGTCACCAAACGCTCACACGAAGAACAAAAATGCTTTGTCTAAAGTGAATGTGCATACAAATGAGATGGAGGCTAAAAACCTGCGGTTCTAGCCTAATCGGTTCTGGTACATATATTACATAACCGTAAGGCCGAGTTACCGCTCGATATAGTAGGCTTTGCTGAACAAAACGAATGCAAGGATCAATACATTTAGGCTCTATACACGGTGGTGTGTTCCCAATCAATAAACAGATGAGCATAAAATTGATAAGCAAGCAGTGCCTACCCTGGTAGGATTTCATCAGCCCCCCCACGAACAAGACGACGATAGGCCTAGCCTCATCCCTGTTGTAGACACCTTGAGTGTTGAATGCAGTAGCTCTCTGTCCCCATAGAGTGATCTTTATCTCTGAGTAGCTGAGGTTAGGAGGACAGAGAGTTACGTGGTCGGACATCAAGGCTATGCACAATGGTAGAACAAAGCGACCTATATACGGGATATAAATTTTAGGAAGCTACCTTTTTTATTTGTGGTCGGTGCAATATAATCTTCTGTATCCAATAAAAATATCCATAAATAAATATAAGATAGCCAAGCAAAGAAAATGTTTTGGTCTAAATGTGACTCCTTACGTTGGATGATAGAAAATAGTACTAAATAATATAACATTTGTTTTCTCTCTTGTGTTTCTTGGTTTAACCTCAAACTACTTGTATTGTAGTTGCACAAGGAAACGAGATAAATAGGAAGAAGCATAATACAATGGCATAGGTAAGAGATTCGGAGATAAGAAATTGAGCTATCGTTTTTACGCTACTATGAAAATCTCGGTTCTTCCTATAGTCCTATCTATCTACTTAAGCAAAAATTCAGCTATAGCTAAGTCAAGGTTACACAACTACTACTAATAAAAAACCAAAGAAACCAAGCTCGTCGCCCTTTCCTTCTCGAAGGTTTGGAAGTATTGGTGTATGATTGTCACGAGAGAAGCGAGAATACCGGTTCTGAACCAATCGCAACCGCGTGACATCGGCCGATTACCAATGCAATGCCGATGCATACTCCACCAAATGCAAATGGCGGTGGGATGTAACGGTTCATTCATTCCGCAAGTTTGACTCACGATGGTGCGGCATCATCATTTGTTGTTCCCGTAGAATATCCAATTAATCGAAGACTAAGAAATTATCAGAAGCAACAAAATTGTATGTCTCATAAATTCGAGGGCTCAAGATGCAACTTGATTGCTAAAGCCTAATAAAGAAAGATGAAAGGCAAGCCTTTGCCGATTAGGATTAACTGAGTAGTTCCAATATCTCTCGAAGCAAAATTTAAAAACATGGATCGAACATGTACTTGGGCCATATTGTCCTCATCAACCAAGTTTAAGAACATGGATCAAACAAGTATATTTCTCATTTTCAAGCATAATGACCTCAATCTTTTGATTAGTCCCGCATAATGAAAGGGAGAGCTACTCTAGTTTTCTAACGACCTACTATAGTCTCACAAGTACATATCAATCACTCTGATCAAACCAACCGCATGCCCGATGGATAGCGAGGGACTAAATTCTTTCACACTTTGATGGTTGCCTAAAGATAAAACTATCGCTTAGTAAATTCACCTGGTAGAGATCCCGCTTTGCCACGAGTTAGACTTGCTACCTTAAATGTCGTCGAGCCACTACCCCGAAATAACCATCTTTAGATAATATCCGAAAAGTTCATTACCAAAAATTCACGATTGCTAAAAAGATAGGCATATCGTACTACTTGCATAGAGTAACCGTATAACCATTTTTTATGGATAATTCCATGAATTAAGAATAAAATGAATAATGTCATGAACTCAATAGATAACTTGATCATATGGAAATTTTAAGGGCGTGTGACGCTTTGATAATGCCATAAACAAAAGTTGCAAGGTGTTGATGTATTCCAATCCAAGACACAGAATTGTTAATTCATGGAACATATCGAGAAAAATATGGTTGGTTCATTCGTGTAACAAATCAAGGGAACCGATTATTGGCACACATCTTTGCTGGGCCGCATTCCCGATTATAACAAGCAATAGCACACATCACCTTTGCTTATCTGAATGCCGGTTTGATCAATCTTTTTCTCGTGATGTCTTTGGGTGCTTTGCTATGGTGATTAGCCAGCGAGACACCATCCATCGGGGCGTTGAGTCCCTAGTTGACGAGGGCGGCGAGCATGACAGATCCACAATGATGTCCAAACCAAAACACCGAGAATGAGATTTGGGAATTGGGGAAAGTATTGGAATTGAGCGAGAACAAGCACTCATGAGAGGCGGTGGTCAAGGGAACCACGACCTTGTCGGCGGCGATGGACGGGCGCCTCGTGGGGGCGGCACATCCTCGCTCTCGCTTCCGGTCGGGGTTTGGCGAGGCGGGAGGGCGAGGGAAGCCGCGGTGTGTCGGAGGGCGCCGCCGTCTGGCGGCACTTGAGGGGCGGCGGCGCGTGGCGGCCGGAGGAGGCATGGTGGGAGTCCGGTGGGGGAGGACGGCGGGGCATCCGGTCCCCCATCGGCGGCAAAGCGGGGCCCATGGCGGTCGTGTCCACGACAACTCATGAGCTCCGGCGGCCGCGGTTCGGCTTTCCACTATCCGCTCACGCGGAAATCGACTCCGGCTTCCGGCGACCTTGGCCGCGGCGCCACCCACACCTCTCGCGCATCCAGGCGGCCGCGAAGCTTGCCTCGGCTGGCTACCTATGCCGCCCGACGAGCCACACCGGTGGTTGTGACGGCGAGATGTGCCGGCGGCGGCACTTTCCCTTCCTCGGCGGCGGGGCGCGGCCTGTCGTCCTCGGCCGAATCGGGCCGTCGCGGCGCTAAACCCCGGGCTGGATCGCCGTCCGTAACCCCAACCTAACGAGCGAGAGGAGAGGAGGGGGGAGGGGCACCCAAAGCGCCGCCGCCTTCCGGCCACGAGATCTGTCTTTTGCGCGCCGTGCCGCGCCGCGCCCGCCGCCCGCTCGGCGCCGCGTAGCGCGCCCGCGCTGTGTGGTGGCGCCCGAGCCGGGCCGCGGAGTGAGGCGCCGGCCGGCGCGGCGGCGCCTCCCGGCAGCCGCGCATCGGGAGAAAACGGAAAAATGGTAGTTTTTTTTTTTTTTTTTTTTACCGTGAGGAGAGGTGTATATATTTGGTAGGGCCGGCGGGGGTGTTATTACAAAAGGCACATAGTACGAGATTGCGTTTTGAAAGAAATCAATCATAGTTCTTGTGGAGGAGGGGCCCCGGGCTGGAATATGATTTCGTACAAACAAGGGACTCTTTTGCAAAAAAAACGGACCAATCACAGATTTCGACGACGTGGGACGCCGTGACCGCCGAGATGCTCCACACCAAATATTACTTTTAAATACATGTCCAGGGAAGAGGAAAGAACGGGGCAGTCTTTTTACAGCTGGGTCCCGTAGCACTAACGTGGTGCCTCCCAAATGACGTGGTCGAGCAGCCTGGTGGGCATCGGATGCCTTTGCCGTTCCGTCCCCTTCCATGTCGCGGTCAATGCGAGCGAGAGCGAAGGAAGAGAAGGGAAAAGGATGAGCAAGGCAAGGAGAGGGGCGGAGCGGAGAGGTGCCCATGGTGCAGCTGCTGCACGCCGGTGTTGGACGTCGGCCTCGGCTCAGCGGACTGGAGAGGAGCAGGCAGACGGCGCTGGTGGCGGCCTCTGGCGCGGCGGAGTCGCGCGCTGCTCGCGCAGTAAAGATGGCGAGCGTGGGGTCGCGTGCTGTGCGAGCGCGGCTGGTTCGAGGACGGAGGCAGTGGCGAGAAGGGCGGGCTCGGATTCCCGCGAGGCACTGCGAGGTTCACGCAGCTTGAAGTCGGACAGGCTCGGTGCGGCGGCGGCGGTGGACCGGGGTGCGGGCTGAAGGAAGGCGTAGATGGTTCTGGAGGCAGCCAAGCTGGGTTCGCCGTAAGCTCGCCCTGCCCTCACGCAGCGGGGTGTGGCCTGCCCCGCCGACCGTGGCTTCCTGGCTGCTGCTGCTCCGACGGCAGGGGAGCCTTAGGCGACGGCAGGAGCCTCGCCGTGGGGAGCAGGGGAGGACAGCGGAGGAAACAGGGTGCGAGCGCCGGAAGGTTCGCGAGGCTCCCGTGCGCGAGGGCTTGGCTAGTCTGTGGACTGGGAGCCGTTGATGGCAAATCGGACGGCCAGAGTTGCGTCACTGTAGCTGCACTCACAAAAATTACTGTAGCTGTACAGTGCCCGAGCATCCCCACGATTATAGAAGTTTTATAGATACGTTGTCTTCGCAGTGAAAAAAAAAGCCTCGTCGCCTGAAATCTCTCCTCTACCTCGCAAATATCCGAAATCCATGTATGCCATTATAAAAGTTCATAATGATATACAAGGCACTAAGAGTTCAAGTGGTCACAGGTGCTACCGCTCTAAACTTTTTTTATCATCATCCATGCCATTGCCCGTCGAGGATTGAGCCCTAACGATTGTCAAACTGTATGTGTGAAAAGTCGAAAATACCCTTAGGTATAAATATATCATTATTTTTTTGAGCATCTTAACGACTTCAAATAAAAAAAACTCAAAACTAAAAGGTTGTAGATCTCGCCGAGATCTACAATTTTCATAAAAAAACTATCTTCATTTAATTCTTAAAAAGAGATATACTTTTGCTAATACATATTAATCATATCAAACTATATCTTTTTTTTTTTTTCAAATAAATGAAGATAATTTTATATGAAAATTGTAGATCTCGATGACATATACATCTTTCTAGTTTTTAGTTTCTATACAAAATCATTCTAAATTGTAGTTAACTTTGACTTTTTTTTTTCATTTCTTTTACTATGTATATAGACAAAGTGTATAACTAAATCTTAAAACCAAAATAAACTACAATTTGGAGATCGAAAGATGCTCAATTTTCCACGCGCTTGTCTTGGGTATAAAAGATGGTTCTTCTATCTTTCACTGCTAACAATTTAATTTGACTTTCCTAGATTCATTTTTTCTAATACATTTTAGTTTACCCAAATTTCATATGCAAATAAACAAAGTTAGGTTCTGGATTTAAAATTCAAATTTTGCCCTGACTTTGGCTTAAGATCCCTTCAAATCTATAAACCCTAGAGCAGATCGGTTTCCACCATCTTGAAACCAAAATCTATAGTTTTGTTTTTCTCGAGTTTATCAAAAAATGTTGATTATAATTCGGTGGAAAATTGTATGTTTTCGATGCGGTGGTGGGGGCCATGGCGTGGCAAGCACCAGCTCCACCGTTTCGCTAGCTCGCCGTGGCCTCGCCGGCGCGCGAGCGTGCACCTCCGCTCCCGCCGCGTCCTCAGCATGCGTGCTGGTAGCTCCGCCGCGGCCTCGCCGGCGCACTGCTCCGGCGCGTCCTCGCGGGTGCGCGTGCGCGCAGCTTTTCCCCTTCGAGCGTGCACCTCCGCCGCGTCCTCGCGGGCATGCATGTTGGTATCATGCGGGCAGCTCCGCCGCGGCCTCGCCGGCGCGCGAGTGCCACCTCCGCCTCGTGCTCGCGGGCACGCGTGCCGGCATGCCGTGGCCTCGCCGGCGCGCATGCGTGTAGCTCAGCCGCATCAGCACGACGATGTGAGGAAGGAGAGGATATGTTGGTATGGAGATGGAGGGGGTTTAGCTGGTCGGGTCAATGTCAGAGGTCTTAAACGGTAAAATTTGGAAACACGGACGGAATGGCTTGCGTGGTAAAAAAGATAATCGCGATGGCAGAGATGTCCAGCAAAAAATTTTTCAGTGGCTTCAGTGGAAGAGTCATCTTTTATAATGGCATAGGTGGAAAACTAAAATTAATGACCTTTTTAAAAACCCCTCGGAGACATATCTGTGCCTTTTGGTTTCTGCAACATTGTTTGTGCCAGTTATGCCGTACATCCTGTTCAGTTATGCTTCCACTACCAAGAGTGAAGCAAGTGACACATCTCAGTGAAGCAAGTGACACATCTCAATTGCGTAGTTGCATTCACTTTAAACTTGCATTCGCCTTGCACTAGCACTGATTGGCACTCCAACGAGAATGGAAACATGAAAGAATGCTTGAAATCAGAAGTGTAAACAAGACGTTAGTTCTGAGCATCAGAAAGCTGTACAACTCTGGATGAATGAACGGCTTTGTCAGGAAGCCGGGGCAAGCAGGGAAAACTTGACGTGCAGCGAGATCCTCCGTTGTCGACGTCGAGCCTTGCACCGGTGACGAGCCAATACCCGGGGCTGTCCTGCGGCCCCAGGGTCACAT
The DNA here is from genome assembly GCA_015847255.1 of Hyparrhenia diplandra. NCBI lineage: Eukaryota > Viridiplantae > Streptophyta > Magnoliopsida > Poales > Poaceae > Hyparrhenia > Hyparrhenia diplandra. Next base: position 223,796 of record JADLZK010007512.1, on the reverse strand, counting down.
GCGAGGTGTCCACGAGCCTGAGCATCTTCTGCGCGGCGACCGGCACAGGCGGCCCGCCGGGGAGCACGCCGGAGTTGATGTTGACGACCCCGTCCGGCGGCTTACCCGGCTGCTGCCTCTTCTTCTGCGATCCGCCACTGCCACTGCCACCACCGGAAGACCCCGGGGAGGAGACGGCCGACAAAAGCTGCTGGACTTCCCGGACAGCGTCGCCGTGCCGCGCGCCCACCTGGACTGCACGACGGCGCAGCCGGGGAGCTCGGCGTAGAGGAGCCTGAGGTGCAGCACGTCGGTGGCGTCGTGCTCCGCGACGTGGAGCTGCGCGCCCGTAACGACGCGGGCCGCGCTCGTGTCGAGGTCGCCGGGGTCGCGCCACCCTGTGTCGTACTTGACCGGCGCGGTGCACACGCGCGCGAACATACGCCACTGGACCGGCTCGTAGTACCTGTCGTCGGAGCCGGAGGCCGCGTCGAACCTCGCCACACCGGCGGTTTGTCGTGCCGCGCGGCGGCGATGAACTTCGGGGTGGTCGATAGGTGCTGCAGGTGGACGGCTAACCTGATGCACAAGCACGGACACAATGTAAGCAAGTCGCGAAAGGCGAGGGGCGCGGATTGGGCGAAAATGTCTAAGGGGAGAGCCAGAGTGGAGGGCGCAGGTGGAACGACTTGTAACTACGGTCTGAAGACACGTGTCTTACCGGTTGTGTTTCTTGCCCTCCAGATGCAGCCGCATCCCAGTGACTGGCAATTTAGGGACAATCACCTGCATTTGTTTTTTGTTTTTGTCAGTGATCATGTCATTTCTGAAACAAGAAATAAACGAGGCGTAGTAGCATTGGGTACAGAGATTCTTCCTCACCTGACTTGCGCTGACATAGAGCTTAGAACTCAACGGGCTGAATTGAAGCGCCGGGCTGGAAACCTGCCGGCGGTTGGAGCATGGGCCGAGAGGCAGCTCGCCGAACACCGGCGCCCACATCTTGTGATGCTGGAAATCCAGGAAGTACTTGAGGTCAGCTACAGGAGGCTTATCTGTAAGTAACAATCAGTGTGCTTGTTACCATGTTTCGCTTGCTTATGACAAAACTACATCAAGTACTTAACAGATGGTCGTTTAGTTAATTGTCTGAGCCAAATGCATCATGTAGCAGAAATGATGTTCTTAGTTACTTACATCTGAGGTAGAGGTTGATGGCGTGAGAAAGGTAACCGGCGCCAGGCACGCCCTTGAGGAGGGAGGTGATGGGCACGGCCGTGACATTGATCACGTCGGGGGTCGCCGGCACGGTGAGCAGCCACTCCGAGTGGCTGCTCACCGTCGTGTTGCCGCCCCTCTTGGAGTATATCACCGTCACTCCCTGAAAAACAAAGGGAAAATTCAGTAAGATTAATTCAGAGTTGACCACGGTAGAGATGATGATAGTCACAGTTCGTTGTTATTACCAACCTCTTTGCAGGAGACCAGCGTGGTGATCCCTGCTTGAAGCCGCTGCTGTGCTACCTGGGCATCGAACACGTTGAAGGCCTCGGGCATCTATCACCATTTCATCCGTTTAATTTTTTAGCGTTTCAGAATTCTATACAATTAATTATACTGATAATTACGTACACCGTAACTGGTTTTAACCTTGAGCTTGTCCTTGGACTTGCAGCGGAGCGGGGGCATGGCGCAGGCCCCGGTGAAGAGCTGGTCGCCGAGCCTGTCGAGATGCTCCTTGATCTCCGCCGGCGGCAGCACCGACGACGAGTGCTGCTTCACGTACACCACGTCCTGCCCGCCCATGCTCAGCCCCACCACCACATGCGTCCCATACTTGTCGATGAACCTGGGATCCATCGGATCATGTCAGTAACAACGTCAACCAGCGTCAGTGTGTCGACAGTTCAGAGTCTGAAAGCTACGCGTCTGCTGCCTGATCGATTTTGATAATACAATTCAGGCATGCAGTCAATGCCAAACCTGTCGGCACGTTGGATCGACGGGAGTTCAGACTAGTTCAGATTCAACAATGACGGACGAGCTAAACAAATGCAAGGAATGGAAAATGCGTGTGGACAGGTCAGAACACGAATCAGATAGCTGTCCGGAGGCTAATAAAGCAAGCAATCAGAGGCAATGAGGGGAATTCCCAGTTCGTTGCAGCAGCGGATCTTGGACATCTCAACAACTGCTTGGTTCTTGCGGTTACTGACTCGTTCAACTTCTCCAGATCAGTCAAGACCTGGAACGAGTCCAAGATCTCAAGTCCTGCGAGAGAGTGCTCTCTCGCTCGCTTTGCGGCTCGATCGAAGACACTTGTTACTGAAGGGGCCAGAGAAGTCAACGTCGTCGTTCTGCAGGCATCTATCCAGAGCGCCTTTTTTTTCAAGTTCTGTCCATGTCACAAACTCTGTCCTTGGCGTACTCGCACGGTGACGCACTGACGCCAACGTTCCAGGACGACGCCCGGCACCGCCGCCGCCGCCGTGCATGGTGAACAGGATTCCACATTTGCACGGTTGGATTCTCCCGGAACAGAGAAGTCTCGATCGGTTCGGGAGATTTATCCTGTTTTTGGTCTGACGCTTATCCTGTTGTTGGTGTGAACTTACTACTATTGGTGTTGCCTGTCGGAATCATGGACAGGAACGGAACTTGACATGTAGCCATTGCTCATTGCCACCGAAACTGCTGGTACTCCTCTTTATCACCATATGATATTTCCGTACCGTCTCGTGGAAAAAAAACGAGGCTGATCGTGAAAACTCTTATTGGGTGTGTTTGGTTGTTGAAATTTAAAATTGGCACTGCTACGTTGGGCTCCCTTCTAGGTGTTTGGTTGCTGAAATTCGATCCGGAGCACTTCCCGTTGGGCCATCCGTACACGTTACGGGCCCGATTAAGCCTTTGCCGGGGATCGAATCGCGGCGGGTGGCGATTCCATCCCGGCCGGGCTACGCGGCTCCCTACCGGGCTCGCGTCACCGCTCGTGCCCATTCGCTTCGTACGGACTCACGGTCCTCCTCCGGCGATGCCCGCCCGTGCCGGCCATCCGCCCGGGGGTGGGCTCGCGGCCATCTGACTCGCCCGCGGCCGGAGCCCCATCCTTGACTCCCGACAAAGGTGGGAGGAGAAAGCGCCGCCCCGTCCCCAGAGACGGCTCGGTGGCGGGATCGCGGAAAGCGGCTTCCGGCGTCCCAGGAGGCGGCTTCCCGGTGGGCCCGTCGAGGCGGCGGGTGGGAGGAAGGCGCCGCTCGGTCCGAGGCCCGGCCCGGCACGCTCCGCCTTGCGGCTGCGCGTCCGTCGCGGCCACCTGCTGCGCTCACCTTCTGGCTGCTGGTCGTCGCGTCCACGCGTTGAGAGCGCCGCGCGGTCACCTGCTGCTGCTGGGCGGCGCGCGCCAAGAAGTCGCGGCGGCCGTCCGCGGACCACGCCGACCATGCCTCGGCAAGCACGCCATCTCCGGGTCGCGGCGTGCCATGGCAGCTAACATGTTCAATAAAATGACGCAGAGGAGGTGAACTCACCGGTTCGAGAAATAGGTGACCATATGCAAATCTAGACAGCAACCGAACACTCTCATCTCTTAACCGGGCTAAAATGAGCCACAAAATCAAAAAACAACCAAAACAAACCCATGGTGGCTAGAATTAGTCGGGCTCATTCTAGCGCTAGGATGGGCTACCCATGCTAGGATTGGCACCACAACCAAACACACCCATCAGGACTACTCGCATATACAAAGAAAAAATTTACCTAAGTACCGTGTGCCGCAGCTACTGCTGTGTTTTTACATTCAATTATTCCTTGTACGAAATTAACCAACGAACGAACGAAGGAACGAACCTGGCGATGGCGGCGGGGTCCCAGGCGGCAGGGACGTCGCGGCGGACGTGGTCGGCGAGCGCGAGAGCGGGCGGCGGTCCAGGCGGAGGTCGAAGAGGGAGATGAAGTAGCCGTCCATGGCGAGGCATTTCGTGGCGGCCGCGTCCTGCGCCCAGGACCCGCTGTCCAGGTCGAAGCAGGCGTTGAACAGCCCCGTCGGGATCTTCCCCTCCACCGAGCTCCGCTGGTTGAACACCTCCGACATCTGAAGCACACACACACCCCGTAGCAGCATGCATGCATCGAGATCAGTGTTTGAGATCGAACTCCACGAACATTTTCTTAAATTTGTTATATTTATATCTTCTGCAATCCCACTTGCATTGAACTATACATAGGACTATGTGTACAGCTAGTGTGCTCTGGATGCAAGCAGCAGGAGTCAGCTGGAAGATCGTCGATGAACTGCTCACTGCACGATCTCTACGGCTCCTCTCTTGGCCGGGTCAAAGTCAGACGAGGCACCACCGCCCAATTCGACGTGCAAATTGCACGGCGCAATTGTTTTATATACAAGTACTGTACACGAGATTTGATCTGATTCGATAGTTTGCGGTGAGGACCACATGGCCCAGATGTTTTCAATTTCAAATAATAAGGTTATGTTTGACTCTCGCTTAATATTTTGATATTTTCTCTTTCTGCTGGTTGGTAATATGCCACTGATCGATCTGCAGCATACTACGGTTAAATTCACATGGACAGTTAGACCCAAATATGCAAATTAATTGTTTAATCTTCATCCAAATTGCTCAAGATATGTTGTTGATTGCTTATATATGTATACTACGTGAGATCACCTAGTTTCTCACACACCGACCACAGTTGTTTTTGTGCTACCATGTCGAAATTGAAACTTTACAGATTATAGTGAATTAAATTGTCATCTGAATTATGTAAACAAGAATTACCTCTCATCATATATAGTTTGTACATCCTGTATTGGCTTTCTATATAAACAGCGTCATTCCTCTTTTTTTTTTTTGAGATTTTTTCCTATTTTTTTTTAAAAAATGTAGTTTATATATCTTGTGTTTTTGGGCTATAAAATTGAAGTTCCTACAGCTTGAAGGGAGGAAATGAGATTCAGGGCTCAGGAGTCAGGACTGAAGTATGAAGATAGTCACCGGCAAAAGGCAATGCAGACTCAACCAAAGTTTCGAAACAAATAGATTCTAATTGAGAACAACAAGCTCTACTTGATTAGATTGAAACATATTGAACTTACAAAAAAAACATTTCAGTTCATTATCTTCAAAAAGTTTTTTTCCTAACATACATGACCGTGAGCAATCTTAATTTTCCGAAAAATAAGCTGAAATGGGATAAGTAATAATCTGATGATATATGGCTGGTTTTTCATGCATGGTACGGTGGTATGTATAACTAACCTTGTTGAACTCGAGCACGCCGGACTTGAGCCGGACGCGGTCGCCCTTGCCGCACTTAACGTCGACGGGCACGCCGCCGATGGTCCCGACGCCGGGCACGGCGAGCGGCGCCGTCTCGTCGTCGCCGCTCCTCTCGACGAGGCACCCGCCGGCGTGCTTGCAGTACTTGAGCCTCATGTCGCACGTCATGTCGAAGCCCCGGCCGAGGCACCTCACGGCCTTCTCCGCCGCCGCCACGGCCATCGCGCGACTTTGCCGGGCTGGTCCAGCTCGCTCTGCCTCCTATACTATGCTATGCCGCCATGTCCAGTTGGTAGTAGGCTGCTAATATGGTTGACTATATATACAAATACAGTTGCTTGTGCCAAGAAGCATCATGCTGTCGTAGAAATAGCAAGTAGATCTAAGGATTGGTTGTTGCTGTCAAACTACTGGGATCTCTCTCTCTCTCTCACCAAACAAGGATGTTTCTTGTCTTTCCCCTACTTTCTTGGGGGTTGAAATGAATGAGGTTGCTGATTCTTGTTGTGTGAATCATGGGTCATGAGTGAGTAGTGGTAGTTATATATGTATATATGGGCAGAGATATGGGTATGGAGAGGAGACATGAGTGGCGATGCTAGTGGGAACTAATGAAGTTCCTCGTGCTTGCAAAAGGGTTAAGTTTGACCAATGGCGTGTTGTGTACCTTAATTAGGATAGTTTTCGATTAAAACCTTGTTAACCGGCACTCAGAAACCACCATGCTAGGGTTCATGTGCATGGCCTAGTGGCTAGTATGAAATGGGAATTTGTGAAGGACATATCCCACTGGCCCCATTTCCGTTTATGAATAGGAAGACCCTCAAAGTTCCTAACTGAAATGAGCAAGCACTTCCAGATATTGATGTGAACCTGACGTCTTAGAGAAGACTGAACCTGACTTCTTAGAGAAGCCATAGTAGCATGTCCTGCCCTGAACGGGATGAGCCTTTGGCGAAGACTTGAAGTTGACCTGACTTGAAGCTAAGGCCAGGGCCAGGCCAGCATGTCCTCACATATCACTCATCACCTACAAACTCCAGAGACGCCGTACGAGACTTAAGTCTCCAAGCTTTACCAGGTCAAGTCCAGATATTCCTCAGCTCAGTGCTACAAATTCATGTTCACATGACAAATGTATCGCACAATGTCACCCGTTGTCTCGAACTATCAGATGCTGGAAACGACTTGCTGTGGATTCATGACTTGTTCTATAGACTGAAGACCCAATATGTTCAGAACCATGTACAGATGAGGGTTACATGCTTGGTACATGGCATTCTGATGCGCGTTTATTGAAAGGATGAAGCAAATGTTTCACACTGTCTCTCCTCGAACATAATTAGTCACAAGTTGAAGCATGGTGGAAGGGATGGGGGATGGCAGAGATACAATCACACTTGGATAACATGCTTTCGGTCTCCTTGACAAACCCATCGCCTGCCCAGTCCTTGTATGATTGATGGCCCTCCATGGCCTTCCTTTGCCTGACCGCCTCTTGTTGCGGTGAACCAAATCCGTGTGCGTCTTGAAGTAGGGAAGCAAGGCCAAGAGATGACTATACATGTGCAACGGCCCAGCCTAGCATGGGCCCGTGCTAGGCACGCGCCGCTAGCGCGAGGGCCGGGCCAGCCCGCGTGCCTTTGAGGCGTGCCGTGCCTCCGCCGTGCCACCGTGCTTGCTCGTCGGCCCAAGCACGCCCATGGGCCGCCTTCGGGCCATGCCCGCCAGAGCACGGGCCCAATAGTGCACCGGTCGGCCCAAGGCCCACAACAACAACAACACACACGAGCGGGTGGGAGGGAGGCGGGGAGTCGGCGCTGGCGCAAGATCCCACAAACCCGTGGTGGCGGTCGATGGAGGTGGGGGAGGCCGTCGGGCGCCCCGGCGCAAGCTCTGGCGACTCGGACTGGTGGCGGCCGGTGGAGGTGAGGATCCCGCCCGCGGGTAGCGGCGCGGGGATGGGAGGCTCGCCGGTGCCGACACGAGCTCCGGTGGCGGTGGTGGAGGGGCTGGCTGCGCGGGAGGGAAGTGAAGGTGGCGGCGGCGAGCGCGCACTCGCGGAGGGGAGGGAGTCGACGTGCGATAGAGCGGAGAGTCGGGCGGCGGGGTGGGGGGGCGGGTGAGAGAAAATGAGGCGGGGTTAGTGGGCACTCTAGCAAACCTGGTCTTTGTTTCTTTTGAGCAATTCTTAGCAGGCGAGGTAGCAGGCTTGATGGAAACCGAACCGGGCCTTCTTTAATTTCTGTGTCGTGCCGGGCTGGCCCACTTGCCTAGGGTGCGGCCGGTCCGGCCTTGTGCGGCGGGCCGTGCGGCCCGGGCCCGAATGCAACCGGTCGCGCCGTGCTGCGTGTCGGGCCAAAATTCCGTGTCTCGTGTCGTGCCACCGGGCCTCGTGCTTTTTTTTCTCAGGTACAGAGATGACGATAAGGCATGATTTAGTTTGTGTAGCGATTAAAAAAAACAGAACAGCAGGGCGGACAAGGTATTTTCTGCAAGTGGTGCTGGTGCGTATATGTAGCACTGAACTAATGATGCTTCGGAGAAGCTTCCTGGCGACAACAGAGTAAAAATGGATCAAAGTGTCAAGGAATCAATCATCACACTTTACAAGACTTTGTTCCACTTCCACATCATTCACAAGTCGTGCAAAGAAGGGCACACAAGGGATGTTTCTATAGGACGTCCCTATACTTGATTAGTCCCAAGTCCTCGTCTAATTGTTTATGTTCAACCCATTTAATCATAGCAAAGAAACCCACATCAGCACCAGATCAATGAAAAGCACAAAATAAAACATAGAAGCATTTTTATCAAAAAAAAAAAACATAGAAGCAGAAGTCACACCTGAATAAAAAAAAAATAGGAGCTCATTATCTCATGACTTTAGCATTTCACAACCAAAATGCCACTGGATCCTTATAGAGGGTACCAATTTTTGCTTCATAAGGCAGGCTGTAGCGATGAACCTTGGAGTTTTTAAGCTTCAGATCTCCTTTGGTGTCATAACGGAGGGAGAAGGTCTTCAAACGATACATACAGCGACCACCTTGGGGCCCGCCTCCCATAAAACAAAATTGATCAGCCCCTGGCGGCACAAACCTCATGAGCTCCTCCTCAAGCTCCTGATCAGTCATTCTGTTACCAATGGAGACACACTCCACAAGGCAGAATTTGCCCGGGCACATGTGTAAAAGGGTGGCACTTACATGCTGCCCCTCAGCTGCTTGGTTCTTGTTGTACACCTTCACCTTGGCGCACTTGACAGGGGAAGTAGGGTGCAATACTACGCCAGTGTCGTCGAGGCCAGTCGCGGTGCTGGCCATGGTGCAGCAGTAGAGGTCAAGAGTCTCTGGGTCCTTGGAGAGACCGACAAAGCTCTCCAGGGAGCGGTCATAGTGTCCACGGCCGGTGAAGGGGAACATCCAATCACCACATTTTTTCCACACATACTCTTTGGCGTCGAAGATGAAGGTGACACCATTCTTGGTACTGACGAGGATGCATCCATCGGGTTGCAAGCCGTAGGAGGAGACATCCCAAATCAAGAACGGAGGACGAGCCAGTTTTTGCCACTTCCATGGTTGTTGCCATGGTTGTCCACTACATTCTTCTTGCCACTCCCATGGTTGTCCACTACATTCCGGCTTACGGAGGATTTCAAATTTGTCAATATCCAGAGCGAATAGCCTATCTTCACCGACGGGGATGTAGATTGGAAGAACCGGAGCGTTTGGTTGAGGTTCGAAGCTGATGGTGCGATCCTGGACGTTGATAGTTGGGACGCCCCTGAAGGAATCAGCAACATATTGGGCTGGATGCATCATAATGATCTTGGGGCCAAAGGCTGACGTGAATAACCAGGGAAACCCACGCGGAGCTGGGATGCGCATCAAAACTGGCGGCACGGGCAGCTTAGCGCCTTTGCCTGGGCAGCAGCAGTTCAGTAAGGCGGGCTGCTCAGAGCCGGGTTTGCCTGAGTGGGACAAGCTCACCTCGCGGATGGAGTATCCAGACTTCCAGTCATCAAACACAAGGTATAGGTGCTGCTTGTGATCCTGAGACGTACTCTGCTCCGACATCCTCGGACTCGTAGATCTGGTACGTTCCTGCGATACGAATTCGAAGAAGAATCTGTCAAATATACTAGAAATCAATCGGGCCCAATCGTCCTACTGCAACTCAACCAACAAGTACCCAAATCTTAATCGAGGGAATCGATTGCCATTTGCCAAATACGAGTAGAAATCAATCAGGGAATCGCAGGAACGCACCTATACAGGTCGAAGATGGTGCGGCGGTTGCGAAAACTCGTTAAAGGTGATGGTTCAGTTATATAAAGGTGAACCCTCCTGCCGGGCCGACAGCTCATGGGCCGGTGCCGGAACTCATGGCTCATGGGCCGTGCCGAACCGCAACCGCCTCCTCGGCCGTGATGCATAGCCCACGATAAGGGCGCGACCAACCCGCGCTGTCAAGCCGAGCACCAGCGAGGCGGACCCTACAAAACCGGGTGCCACCAGCGTGGGCGTGGGACAGGGGCGGACCCTACCAAAACCGGGTGCCCACCAGACTGTTTTTGTCATCAGCTTGCAAACAAACACGAGCACAGGAATCTTTCATTGATGCAAAGTTGATCATGTTAATGATCAAGATGCTTGTCGAAAAAAAAAATGATCAAGATGCAATCTAGGTGAAATGCAGCCTATTCAAAGTTATCATGATTGTCTAATCACATTTATTGCGGCGGATAAAAGAGTAATATTGTAAGTCTCTCATATTGCTATTTTTTTGCGAGAATGTGTGTTCAATTTGAACAATTTCTATTAAGATTTGGCGTTGTTATACCAAATTATAATCGATTTACGAATTATGATATGGTTTCTTGAATTGTATTAAGATTTTTTTTTGGGCGACCACCCAACACTCAAAATTTGGGTCGCCAGCGCCTTTGGCGTGGGGCGGCGGCAGCGACACCAAAAACACGAGGGCCCACGCCATGCTGCTTTCTTCCCCGGCTTCCTCCGGCCCGGGTGAGCCCGTCGGTTCTTTGGCTACGGTTCGAGCGAGACCGTGTCGAGATAGCTGGCCGGGAGAAAAGACAATGTTGGTTTACTCTGGCGGCATTTACAAGCTGATTTGGACCTAAGAGGTCATAGACTGTAAATCGGCACATAAGTGCACGGCGGCTTTTTTTCAAAATTTTGCCCTTTTTCAAAACAAATTTCAAATCCGTCCCCTAGTTCAAAACATTTTACGCCCGGGTATCCCTTTTTGTCGCGCCCGGATGTCTCGGCGTGACATTTACATGTCGCCGTGCATGTGGCGCGGCGTGTTGTCTACGCCGTCGCCCGTGGCGTTGACCGGTCGCGCGCTGCGCATGCGCGGCGCGACGAAATCGCGCTGGCAGCGTCGGCGGCCAGCGGCCGCCCGTTAGGGTTTAGGTGCAGGCCTCAGCCAGCGCGTGGGTCCCCCACCACGTCGCCCCGGGTCCTCTGGCGCGGACGCGGTGGTATAAATGCTGATCTGCCTACTTTTTTGTCCCCTGCTCTCACCACACTTCCCTGGGAGGAGCGGCCCGAAGGAGACCGAGGGGGCCCGAAAGGTGTAAGTGTTTTGGAGGCTTCTTCCCTTTTTTTTTTGCCCTCCAAATGCTTCCAAATGCCTAGTTTTTGCTCTTTGTCTTTGATTATGTTGGAAACTCATCTTGTTGTGTCATCTTGCTTGCTAATTTTAACTTTAGTTTGGGAAATTGTGCACTTTAAACCTAACTCTAAATCACTTCATGGTAATGACATTTTAGTAATGTTTTGTTATTATGTGGGATGGATTCGGTGTTTAATGAATATTTGTTCATGGATGTGGGTAATTGTCCCCTCAAAATCCTAATTTCATTGTTCATGGCAAATAGGAAATTTTGCTTTGTGATTTTTATTTATTCTTGTGGCAATTAGATATGGTAAAATTTCTTTGTTAGCAATGATATGCTTAGATGTAATTGTCCTCTCAAATCCCAAAGCCTAATTGAACTTTTTATTCATGGCAAATTGGAACTAATGTTTGCTACTACGTAGATTACTTCATGGTTTTGCTTAGGTTTTTGAATAATTGCATAGGACTTGAATTTTTATGCATGTTTTATTGTTCAATTATGATTTGTTACCATGTATGGAGATGATTTTTATGAATGTTCATGTATTAGTTGTAGGTTAGGTATTATAAAAAGAAGGGGTTATGTTTTATTGTTTATTCTATTTTGATTTGTTAAGAATTTGTATGAACATTAATTTGATTGAAATAATTTGAACATAATATTGCTTAGATGTTACCCAACCGTGCTTTGTTGTTTGTGTTTGCACATATCTTTCGCAGAAAGGTCACCTTTATTTTCTTTTGCTAGCTACCATGGACTTTGTGCACCATCCGGAGGACCATGATGGGAACGGTCCATTCCGTCACACCTTGCCGACGACGCTTTGTCACCGTTCGGTGGCGGCCAAAGTGAAGCGATCCGGGCATCCTTTGTCCCCGGCCGTGCTTTTTTGTTGCCCACTACGGCGTGGTCCTCTCGACCGGATGGGCGAGAAGGATCTAATTTTTATCGGTGGATCGACGGTCAAGAACGGGTGGATCATTCCATCTTGTTGTTTCCATATGACCCTTGGAAGACCATTAAGTTTGAGCAGTTTGAGCGGTGGGTGCCTCCGCCTCCGAACCCACCTACGAGATGACCGAAGCGAGGAGAAGGTTGGCGACACCGACCGTCTCTGAGAATCCTCCTACATGCCATTGTGGGGAGAAGGCGTTCCTCCAACTTCCGAGCCCGGCGGTTTGTTCACTCCTTTCTATCGTTGTGGTCGCAAGCAATTTGGTAACCGGTTTTCCGGCTTGTGACTTTGAGGAGTATGAATATGGACCAAAACACGCATGGCCCTAACGAGAGGTTGCAAGAAGAGTATTCCAATGGGCGCATGCCATGGCCATGCCTTGGTCTTCCTGGATAAGAAGTGCAAGTCGCGGCATCAAGGCCCGTGAAGGAGTTGTTCCCTCCGGGAGTTAGGGATTGGTTACTACTTTGTGGCAATGCTTATGGTGGCCCAAATGAGTTCTTTGTGAGTATAACGAACTTGTGCCTTGCATGCCTATTTTATCTAACTTTGGCAATGCATAACTATGGTTATTGTTATTTATGTTTCACTTTCGGTTTGGGAAGACTTGTGATTGGGAGGATTTCCTGTGGTGAGGCTATGGCCAATTTGTTTTCTCCCAAGTTCAAGTCCCCTTGGAGAGGAAAAGGATGATTGTGAGGAGGCAAAAGCTGAAGAGAGAAGTTAAATTTGAAGGGCGGTGTTGCAACACCCGAGGGTAACACTGGACGAAGCTTCGGTAGAGACTATCTTGTAAAGCTAAAGGAAAGGACATTAGTCCTTACCATCTCGATTTTTGGCGACGAGCTCCTTGATCTTGGCGGAAAACAAGGAACACTACGACCGCCTCGAAGCGGAGGAAAGGAGGGCGCATCGTGAGGTTATGGAGCGGGTTCTTGAACATGAAGCTCAACGTCGGCGGGCTTTGATACGCGAGCTTTGTGAGCATTTGTTGTTCTTCGAGACTTGTTTTCACATTTCGCTACTTATTAAGGTCGTTGTAATGTTGACATGTTTGTTTCTCATAGTTCCTTCGCCACCACAAGAGGGGCGAGGGTAACGATGGCGATGGCAAAAGACGCGCACAATCGGGACAAGGGTAACGAGGGCGAGGCCAAGGGCGTGGACCACCGGACAAGGAGAACGCCCATGAGGATGTTTGGAATTACTCCCACTACGATGATTGGAATCGGACTATCTCGGGAGGGCGATCATGATTTTGGCGGCCTTGACTTAGCTATGAGGAAGGCATTAGTGGCCCACTTTTGTTCGAACCACGACTTAGCAAAGCTTTTGTTCGAACCACGAAGTGTATGATGCATGGACCCTAGAATTGTGGGTGACCCACTTTTGTAACTCATTGTAGTGGTTGTTCTCTATGCTTTGAACAAGTATGATGCATGCGAAGTAATGTCTAGGTGTTGGCATTTCAATCTACGTACATCGTCGTGTTCATTATACTCAACCACGAACAACACTTGCTACTCCAAGGAGAATAAAAAGACCAACACCGTACATAATTGTTGATACATGAAATGGTTTAATACAACAACTAGAGATACATGGTTCAATACAAGTAGAGATACATGGTTGAATGCAACAACAAGAGATACACCTTCTAGATAGCATAGTTTTTGTACCACGGTTCACTACAAATAGATTAGACATTGTTCCATACATATGGCAACAAATGAGCGTCGCACTTCACAAATCCTCGTCCGTGCGAGGAATCCTCCGGATATTAGTCGTCCGTGCCCCAATCCTCCTGGATCTTAGGTGGGCGTGTCCCGGTCCTCTCGGGTATTAAGTAGCTGGAGTCGTCTGGTGGCACGAAATGTAGCCCTCATATGGTAAGGATTCGTCCGTGTCCAGAATCCTCCGTTGCATATTCGTCGCTTGGGCTACTAGAAGACCCCCTCAAACATAGGCTTCACACTCTTTGTTGTACTTTGCATCAACCTCATCACGCTAGCTTCGAAGCCTCCTCCCGAGTGGTCCTCGCTGCCCTCCCCGCAAATGTGCCAAGTCCGGCACAATGTCCTCCTGCACGGGATGCACAACGGGAACAAAGTCAAGGGCATGTAGTATCCGATTGAAGACGGTTTTAACACTGGGGCACGCCGGCAGCTGCCGCTCTGCACCAGTGTCTGCCGGGCCTCTTGTGGCCTTTGTTGGAGCATTGTCGGCCTGTTCGGTGTCCTCTTGCACGTGAGAGCACCTTTGGGTACTTTGCTGCCCTCCTTCTTGTCGTGCTTTCAAGTCGGCCTCGGCTAAGGCAATGAGCTCATCCAACCGTGAGGTGTCGTCGTCACCCTCAACATTTTCACTCTGCATCTGAGCCTTGGTCCACTCAGCCTTGGCACGGCGTGCATGCTCCAGCTTCCTCTCTCTCTCTTCCCTCGAACTTGAGCTCTCCTCCTTTCCTCTTCCTCCTGCTTGCGCCTTCTCTCGCCAGCCGCTTGCTTCATATCCTCCTCGGCCCTCCGTTGAAACCATGCCCTAAACTCCTTGTGGCCTTCCAATTTTTTCTTGTTTTCCTCACTGATCTCAAGGTCGATCCACTGCATAAAATCACAGAGTGGAGGTGGGGTCTGGAACACAAACAATTGTCAGGAAGCCAATACATACTTATCAATTAAAGGAACCAAAAACAAATATACGCACCATGAAACTGCGGCGTTGTTTCGGGGTTGGCTCCCATTGATAATTGGTACACATCCAATACTTCCGCATGTAGGTTTCCTCATCATCTTCATCCCATTCAACTTTGCATGGATCACCACACCAACACTTGGGCACCGGGTACACCCGGTGGGGAGAGGCTTATGGACATAGGGATCAGGCAGCCTCAAGTAAGGATTGAAGGCCTTCTTTTTACCTCGCCTCGGCATGCGACAAGTGAAGCTACAAAACAATCGAACATCGAAAATATACTATGAATATACTAAGAATATACTATGGTGTGCCTTACACAATATAACTATGAATATACTATTGTATTGGTAATTTCCATATATAAGAAAATCACATCATTCCCATTTAGCACGTGACATACTAATGAACAATATAACCACGACCAAATAAAGTAATGGCGATACTAATTAACAACTAAACCCTAAACCCAAATTAACAATACAACCACACCAAATAGTATGAATTCAATAAAGAAAAACAAATCCAAACCACTTACATAATCCACAAAGAGGAGGAGGCTTCGGGGCTTCAAGCAACCTTGAAGAGTTTGGGGGAGGATGAGAGGGGCTTGGGAGGGAGAAGGAGCCTAGGGCCGGTGTGGGTGGAGGAGGAGGGGGGGGCTATGGGGGTGGGGGGTAGTGGGGGGGGGAGGAGGGGGCTTTGGAGGTGGGTTGGGGGGCTTTGGAGGCGGGTTCTATGGTGGTGGAGGCGCACCTTTGCGAGGGAAAGAGAGAGGGGGGAGGGAGAAGACTGGTGCCGGAGGAGGAAGAAGCTCTTTTATTACGCCCGTCGCGCCCGGAACAGGTTGGCGCGACGTGCACGTCGCGCCGACGCATCAGGCGCGACGTGTGCGTGTCGTAATTCCATTCGATGGACCCCGTGACTCGTCGCGCCAGGTTAGGCGCGACTAGTCGCGCCAAAGACCCCGAGGTTCTGATTTCGGCGCGGGAGGGCTCTTTGACACGTCGCGCAAGGATCTTTGGCGCGACACGTCGCGCCGGATGCTTAGGCGCGACGAGGTACTACTAGGGGCCCGGCTTGTCGACCCTCGTCGCGCCAAGACTGTGGGCGTGCGCGTCGTCGCCGGAAGGTTTAGCGACCCGTCGCGCCAAATACCCCCCGGTTCCGTTCGGCCGGGGAAGGGGCTCTTTCCGTCGCGGCCGGACGGTTTAAGCGCGACCGCCGCGCCAATGACCCGGCGTGATTTTCGGACACGTGGCGTTGCCTTGTGCCGACACGCGAGTGGTCATCGCGCCGGGGAGTTGGCGCGACGTCAACATCGCAAATGGGCGTCGCGCCCTAACCTTGTGGCGCGACCTTTTTTTATTTTTTTTACAAAGCACATAGCATCATAGCATACCACAAAAGTCACGCATTCATACATAACATCATAACACAAAATATCACAGATTTCATACATAACATCATATCATCATACCATAAAGGATCACATAATTCATACATAACATCATACCAACACATAGCAAATCCATATCACATTTCACCATAGAGTCTACAACCATAGTTCACACATAGATCACCAAAGTGTTTACAACCATAGTTCACCCAAGTTTGATGGACACAACTCACGGCTTTGGCGTGTATGGTAACCTAGGGCGACGAGGGGCGGCTAGGAGGCTGTTGGAAGGACGTTTGGCGTGCCAACGTCCGACCGGTCTCTAGCTTTTCGTTTAGGCTGGTGACGGCGTCCCCCATGAGGTGAGCTCTGAGATCCCCCCTACAAAACCCAAATTGTCATATGTGCTGCAAATGTATATATACATGAGGTGACAACAAGCCCGTTTCCACAAGATAGAAGAAAAACACGAGTTTCGGTCCGCGGGAGGAGCATCATATAGTTCGAAAAGAGCCAATAACGTCCTGCTCATAGCTTGGATCATCGCTGTCTTCGCCACGCCTTCACTTCACGCCTTACCTTACGGGCTTGAATCTTCCCGTGCTCGTGCAATTGCCTTTCCCCGCTTTCGAACTCCTTCTTGCACCGGATGCCTCTGTTTGTCTCTGCGCCGGCTCTTGCTCACTTTTCGGCTCTTGCGCCGAGGCCTCTCCTCGGCGCTGCGCCAAAGACCGTCATCATCACCTCTAAAAGCAGCTCAACTTGCGGCCGAGGCGGCGGCAGAATTTCTTCACTTTCTGCAGTCAGTTATTTGGCAAAGTTAGGACTATGGAAACAAACACATGCTCAATAACTAGAATGTATTGAGTCGGGCGTCGTACCTCTGCAAATTCTACAAGCTCACTTCCTTCTTGGCCCCCGGCGCCCTATGTATGCTCCAGCTTCATTTGACAGGTGGGCTAGCTGCGTGGTCTATGTACAGGAGCATGGTTAATACTTGGTTGCGAATGAAAGGTTGAATGAAATGAGCGTCAGTGCTTACCGCGTAGTTAACGAGAGGGGCTCTCTCGGGCTGCCGGCCTTCCCTTGTTATGGTGTCATAAGGGTCTTCTTGGTCGCTCTCCCCATAGAAGACGGGGTCACCGAGACGGGTCGTGGAGACGCACTCTAGTCACCCGTGCGGTACAGCGGGTAGCCATGGAACTCTCTCGCCGACCGAACGAGGCCCACTATCGCCACACCCTCTCGGCGCTCATCCATCGCCGCACATGCTTGCGCATGGATGGTGAGCCGATCCGCCGCCGCCACCAAACCTTCTACGCCTCGAAACACTAAAGCATCGATTGTTAGTTTGGACTACACAATTAAAAAATACAGGGAAGGAACTAAAATCCTGAAATGACTTACTCGCGTGCGGTGCATCCGAGGTGGAATCCGTGAGAGGGTAATCCCGCTTCCTCCCGAACGCTTCATGACCCTCCTCGGTAGGTGGTGCTCCACGACAAAGAACATGATCATCGGGCGGTGCTTCTCCAAATAAGAACTTGTCATCATCACTCCCCGGCGGGGGCGTTCAAGTCCTGTCCATGGTCACGCTCATATGGAGTCCACTCCACCCGAAAATTGAGATATTTAGACAAGTCCAACGACTATTTCAAAGTAGATAACAAGATGCATAACAACATGACTCACGACCGTAGATCAACAAGTCCAGTCGTTGGAGTACCTCCCGTACCTCATCACCGACTAAGCCCTTCACCATCTTGTTTTCGTTGCCACAAATACGGCAATGGGGCCCGATACTGGCGTCATATGGCCATGCTTGCATAGAAAAATTAAAAACCGTAAGACACTTATAAGCACATCAATATTACATAGGGCAACTAAGATTAGAACATGAATATTAAGGCATGTATGAGGTACGTACAGGAACTGGCTTCCTGTAGTCCCTTCCGGTGGGAATGCGCTCCCAAATCCAGATCTGCAGTAGGTACACGCAGCCACCCACGTTCGAGGTCTTCTTAAGCCCTCCTACAGGCCTCACACACACCGCCGATACTGACCATGCAAGGGTTGCGAGAGCCCACACCGTGACGACCGATCTCCTCCCAATCTGGCAGAAGATTGGGAGCACCATCCAGACAAGGTGTTCCCGGAAGAGTCGGGTAGAAGGAAAAGACCGATAAGGTGCCACAACCACACCTTAGCAAACCTCTCAACCACTTCCTGTGGGGCGTCGCCAGGGCACGTACTGAAGTGCCGCTTCACCCAATTGGAGGACACACCTGAAGTCTTGTGCTCCTTCTTTCCCTCTGGAGGTGCTTCCGGGTAGTGTCCGGTGAACTGGAACACCAAGTCCTTCCGGTTGGTCGTGTCGATAGCACGACACCGGTGGACCGCGTGCACCTTGAGGTCCGTAATGTAGCTCACATCTTCTAGGGTGACTGTCATCTCTCCACACGGCAGTGGAAGGAATGGGTCTCTCGGGCGCCATCTCGCCCACGAAGCGATCCACCGGCGCCCGTCCATCTCCGGAGCCACGCCCACAATGGCTCGAGCAAGGCCCGTGAAGCCAGCCTCTATCCGGGTAAGGGCGTACCGCTCGTCCCAACGGAGTGGCTTGTGAGCTCGGGGACGCAGCGGCTTCAGTTCCTGAAACAAATGAAGGAATGTAACGATTACATATGATAAACGAAGACTGCAATATTAATTTCCAAAAAAAAAACATGGGATCTACTTGCCTTGCCCAAGTCCACCGCCAAGTGCGAACGGTGGTCCTTTTCATAGCAGTGCCTACGAAGCTCGACCCAATCCTCCTGCTCCATCCTGAAAAAGGCCAAACAACACAAGATTAGAAAAAAGACATGAATTATGGCAATTAAAACAATAATGCATTACGAAATTATTACAACAAGACGTGAAGAAATTATTACAACAAGGTTCAACTAACAACACCTATGTACCTGAACACTATCGTGAGTGGTTGCGGTGTGACCGGTCCTGTGGCATTTAGAGCACCGGACCGGAGGCATGGCCTCATCAAAGTCTCCATAGCCATACATATCGAGACCATAGCCATTTGAATCATACACATCAGGGCCATCGGCATTGGAATCGTCCATAATTCCTTTTAGGCGTTTCCTCTTCCTTCTCCCAACCTTTTGCTTTTCTTGATCCGGGTCGGGTACATAATCCAAACCATAGTATGCAGGCCACTGCGAAGGATCTAGGTACGGCTCGAAGCTGGATTCCCACACTTTTAGGGTGTTTGATTTGAGATAGAATGGAGACATGAAAAAATGATCTTCATGGTCCAAACCCCTCAACCTACAAGCGGTGATGACGTGTGAGCAAGGCACATGAAGTAGCTGCGGAATGCAACAAGAACACTCCGGTTTCTGGAGGTCCACCCTATAATTTTTGCCACCGTACTTCTCACCGCCAGGATTGGTTCCTCCCGCTGACATTATGTTGTAAACTAGCCTTGAAGGTCCGTAGGCATCACCAATCTGATTGGAACCTATGGCCTCCGCAATTTCCAGGTGTCTCCTACCGGCCCGGCCCCATTTTTCTTTAGAAGCTTTGGCAATGTTCCAAATAAGTTTCACAAAGTATTCGTTGCACTTCTTAAACGAGTACTCCACAATACCGAGAGATGTGCTGCACGGATACCCTTGAACACTTTGTTGAACGATTCCGATGAATTGGTGGTCATCACGCCATACCTAAGGCCACCATCATCAAATGCGAGAGCCCACATGCCCACATTACTCATCTGGCCCTGAAGCCAAGTCCTCGCAGGAGTGTTTAGGACCTTGTTCAACTCTGATAACTTCTGCTTAAACCTCTCCTTCGTGCGACAACAACACACGACCTTCAACTTCTGCACCACCTCCTTCTTCCGTTGTCGCTGCCAAATGTTGGCGGCAAAGTGCCGCATGCACCATCGATGCTCAAGAGGGGGAAGCCCATCTATCTCCTCTCTAGCAGCCGCTAGCAATCCATTGTGCCGATCAGATATCATGCAAATCCTACGGGACGTACGACGGATGACATCTCTTCTAACAAGCTTCATGAACCGGGACCAGCTCAAAGTGTTCTCGCTCTCGGTCAAAGCAAACGCTAAAGGGACAAGCCGGTTCTCCTGATCCACACCGACCGCCATCATCGAAACACCTTTGTACTTTCCCGTAAGGAATGTTGCATCAACAAGCACTACAGGGCGACAATGCTTGAATGCCTCGGCGGATGGGGGGAAAACACAAAACAATGCGTGCGAGAACATGTTTAGGCACGCCGTCCGTGTCATCCACTATCCGGCCCGAAAAGAGAATACCACCTAAGCCCCGGATTGAAGTGTTTCATGGTCAGAAGGATCCTAGGAGCTTGGTTGTATGCCTCCTTCCAATCACCCCACAACAGCTCTATAGCATGCTTGCTTTGCTCGCCCGAAGCCTTCATGTAGCTCACTTTCGATATCCGGTCCACCCCCATATGCTCTCGATCGGGAGGCAACAGATATATCGCTATCGGCCTTAACAAGGCCGACAAGACGACGACTCAGATAACGGTACGTGTTTTGTGGATGAACCCCCTTAGGCTTAGAAGACCGACAAGTGTGAGGTTGCTTCACATTTCGAATCCTCCAAGTCTTGTTTGGCAGCTTCCTCGCCCAAACTCCCCAACCACATTTCTTCTTGCAAAGCACTGTGTACCGCTTCTTAGCGTCGCAGTGATCAACACAGTAGGGCCTATGATACCTAACGGCGTGAGTGCGCAGAAAAAACTTGAGATGATCCAATGTGTCAAAGACCATCCCCTTATTAATCTCCACCTCCTCGCTCTCGGTCCCCTCATCGTCCAACAACGACGGGGCCAGGTGTCACACACCGCTTCATCAACCATACTAATGTCCATGAAGTTGGGTACGGAGGGTACCTCAACATGGACCTCCCTCAACTGACTTAGCTCCACATCAGTGTATTCCATTCTAAATGACCCGTCAGGTGGATGCAATATCCCCCTAAACTCATCGCCTTCATCCTCCGTACTAGGCTCCGACCTATACTCGTCCTCTATCACCTCCTTAGAGCTGCTATCACTGAAACTGAGCTCATCTCTGTACTCTCCATCGTCCTCTGATCCTACAAACATGTCGTCCATAGCACCAATCTCCTCCTCATCGCACTCTTCAATACCTACCATCACTGCATTATCATTTTCTCTAACAACAACCGGTTGGAACTCTTCCTCCTGAGTAAGGTGCTCTACGGGCTCCTCATCCACGTTCTCAGCCGCAGGGACAACAACGGGGTTCATCACCTTCTCCACAAGAACTTCCAAGCAAATAACACTACTACACTTCACAACCTCTACAAAGTTCTTCCAATCACCGTCACATGACAAAGGCATCATTGCATAGTATGGTCGTTCCTTCCCACGATCAAATCGACCTCTCAAGCTAAAAGGCCATCCATACTTGTCACGACAATGGCCGACCAAGTCACCGGCTAGGAGGGCTACCAAAAAATGAACTTCTTCATCCATGTTCTCAAACTTGCCATCCCCTCTAACTTTTCCACCACTATAAAAGCGCACTAAACGGTCCATCTACAAAGTATTCGGGAAATAAAAGCTATAAGTAAAACAACCATATTGCCAATTATATTAAAAACA
Source organism: Hyparrhenia diplandra (assembly GCA_015847255.1). Classification (NCBI taxonomy): domain Eukaryota; kingdom Viridiplantae; phylum Streptophyta; class Magnoliopsida; order Poales; family Poaceae; genus Hyparrhenia; species Hyparrhenia diplandra. Next base: position 202,143 of record JADLZK010007512.1, on the reverse strand, counting down.
AACTCAACACCTCCATGCAACTATGAACTAAATTTATGTAGTTCTAATCTACGTCAAATCCACATTCTATCAATTAACGATTGAATCAAGAAATAATATCCTAAGTCCAATCCAACAACAACCTCCATGCATCCTCTTGTGGGATGAATAAAATAATGCATTTAATAGTAATTAGTATTATCTAAAAAAAATTGACTTAACTACTTAGTATTATCTACTTAGCTATACATGTAAACAAGAGTGCATTAAATAGTTATACAAAACAATGCATTATTTAGTTACTAATATTATCCAAAAAGAGATAATACATTGGCGAAGCTAATCAATTAAATCCTCATTTGAACTTGCCCAAAAAAATATCCTAGCTCAAATCCAAAAACAACCTCCATGCATCCAACAACTACATTGGTGAAAATTTTTATTCAAGGTGAAATCCACACCAAAATGATATCCTATAACGATTCCACGTACCACATTGCATCAATAAACAGGCCAAACACTTATAATTTCACATTGGAAAATAGGAATAATATCAAACCCTAAACCTCCATGCATGCATCCATGAACTACTTTCATGCAAATCGTTCTCTATGCCAAATCCACGCCCAAATCCAATCCTAAACCGATTCTACGAACCACATTGTACCAATTCACGCTTCAATCACTAACAATTTCAAATTAATAACCCTAAACCATGAATAGGAGGAGGAGGAGAGCAAGAACTAGTACCTAACCCGGTTTTGGAGAGGAAGAAGGGGCCTCCCCGCCTAGCTCCGCCAACGCCGGTGAGGGGCGCGCCGCCGGCCGTGGCTACCGGAGCCGGCGACTTCCGCCGCCGCCGCCGCTCTAGGGTCGGCCCCCGTGCCCGCCGCCGTCAAAACCCCCGCCGCGGGCGGGGAGGAGGCCGGGTACGGGCGGCCGGCGGAGAGGAAGGCCGGTCTTGGCGTCCGGCGGTGGAGGAGGCGCGGGCGGAGATCCGCCCGGCGGTGGAGGAAGGCCGGTCGGCTGGAGAAAGAAGGAAGAAAGAGAGAGAGGAAGAAAGAAAAATCGGGCCGGTGGTTACCCTATTGAGTCGCGCCGCGCCGACGATCGGGCGCGACCGCGTGGGACCCACGCGGTTTCGCTCAAAGCCCAAACCGAAACCCTAACGGGCCCGCCGCGCCGAAAGCCCAGCGCGATCGATGTGTCGCGCCGCATGCATAGGCGCGACTTCGCGGACCCATCGTCCTCCACGCCAAAGACGGGTCAACGGCGCTTCTTGACACGCCGCGCCACATGCATAGGCGCGACATAAATAAACATCAGCGCCTTTATGCATTTGGCGCGACAAAAAGGGATACCAGCGCGTAAATTGATTCAAAGTAGGGATAGATTTGAAAATTGTTTTAAAAAAGGGCAAAATTTTGAAAAAAAATCCGTGCCTGACCGACCCTGTATCGATTCATGAAACAACTCTCAACTCCGAATACAGAAGCAGCCAAGGCAGTGGGCCTGCCCTGCTGGCTTCCTCAGTTCCTTGTATTCCCTCGATCGTACTCACGTCGCCGGCGATCGTCATTAGGCGCTCGTCCTCCCGAGTCCTGGCTCCCCTGTGCTCTGCGTCGACTGCTATTTCGTGCAGTGAATTGCCCTGTCAACATTCCTTTTTTTTTTTTTTTTTTTTTGAAACGCAATGACGGGAGCTTTGCCTTTCAATTAAGATAGGAAAGAAAGTTTATGTCTGAAGTTTTAGGACCCCCATTGGGGTTTGGCCAAACAAAAAAGTGAAAGAGACGCGGCTACATAAAACAATTACACTCTTCAAGTGTGCGCTCTCCTCATTTGCGGGATGTCCTCCTCGGCTCTCAACGCCACCTGCAGCGGTGTCTCGAAGGTGTTTGAGAAAATCCTTCGCCCTGTCAACATTCATCTACAAGAGAACAGTCATGAGCGCGCACGGAAGATGTTTGACGAAATAGCAGCAAACTCTTCCAGGAATCGGAGGACCGTCGACCACGTCACCATCGCGCCAGGCCAGCTGGTACACAACATCAAGGAAGAGGTTGACGAGTGGGTTGCGGCGGGCCTCCAGAGGCTCGCGCTCTTGTTGCAGGTCGTGCACCAGCCAGTATGGCTTCTTTTCCCAACAAACGTGGCACACTAGTTTTTCCTTAGGAACACAACCCTATCCGCCATTCGAGCCGGCGACATTTGTATGTGTGTTGGTACGTAGCGGTCAACCTGGTTGACTAAAACGCATTATGTAACAAACTCTACTTTCACTTAATGCAATACGTACAATATGCACGCTTTTGAAAAATGGCAGCAAACTGAGTTTGCTGTTACGGCGGGAACAATATTTTGCTGAGGCCAGCATGTCCTCACATATCACTCACCTACAAGAGACCGAGACCCCGTACGAGACTTAAGCCTCCAAGCTTTACCAGGTCAAGTCCAGATATTCCTCAGTTCAGTGCTACAAATTCATGTTCACATGACAAATGTATCGCACCATGTTACCCGTTGTCACGAACTATCAGATGCTGGAAACGACTTGTGGATTCATGACTTGTTCTATAGACTGAAGTCCCAATGTTCAGAACCATGTACAGATGAGGGTTACATGCTTGGTATATGGCATTCTGATGCGCGTTTATTAAAAGGATGAAGCAAATGTTTCACACTGTCTCTCCTCGAACATGATTTAGTCACAAGTTGAAGCATGGTGGAAGGGATGGCCGGATGGGGGGGTGGCTGAAATGCATCAGTTGGATACCATGCTTTCAGTCTCCTTGACGAACCCATCACCTGTCCAGTCCTTGTCTGATTGAAGGCCCTTCTTGATGGCCTTCCTCTGCTTGATCGCCCTCTTGTTGCCGGTGAACCAAATCTGTGTGCGTCGTGAAGTACGGGAGCGAGGCTCTGAGACGATGAGAAGAAAGGTTTTAGTTTGTTGGATTCAAAAAAAAAAAAAAAAAAATGTTCTTCTTTATAAATTTGTAAAGGGGCGGCCTAGGTATTTTCTATAAGTGGTCGCATATCTAGCATTGAACTAATTAATGATGCTTCTGAGAAGTTTCCTGGTCACAACAGAGTAAAACAAGGTCAAAGTGTCAAGGAATCAATCATTGCATCGTAAACAAGACTTTGTTCCACTCCACATCATTCACAGAGTAAGAAGGGCACAAGGAATGTTTCTATAGAACACATACTTAATTAGGACTTGATTGTTACAAAGTCCTCATTTTAATGATTATGTTCAACCCATTACACCGCATCATTTTCTCTTTCTGGAAAGAAGTCTTTTCTAAGACTTAGCAAGTCTTTGTTAGAGAACTCACCTAGTCACCTTACACTTAGTAATAACATGTGGCCACAAAAGATTACGAGTTAAAGAAAAGAATCATAGTCAATAGTTCCAAGCAATTACTTTTTACTCCTTCGTTCCAAACCGTACATTTTGGCTTTTCTTGATACATACTTCCCCGTTTCAAATTATAAGATGTTTTACTTTTCTAGTTACATTGATTCTAGACATAGTGTAAAAGCTATGTATCTAGAAAAGCCAAGTGTCTTATCATCTGGAATGGAGTATCTAGACATAGTGTTTATGTAGGTGCAAGCAAAATATATGTAACTAGAAAAAGAAAAACGATCTAGAGTATTAGGGAAGGCACTTAGATCTCATGTTATTGGTTTACTGGCAAAGCTTATTATGTTTCTATGCTATAGTAATGAAACGGTTCTTGGAAGATAGGGGCAAAGAGCTTTGAAAGGTGTAGGAGTAACATAGATGTATCGTAGAGTAATTCCTCAAGTTGGTTTAAATTGTCATATCAAACACTGCAATCATGGTAGGGGAGTGGTTGCATACCCTCGAAACTCTTCGATCGATGAAAAGTTGTGCTCTCTCATGAAATCCTGTAACTCTGCACAAAGTTTCTTCACAAGGGGATAACCATGGATCATCACACCAGTACATACCTGTCAATTAAGCTTGTTAGTCATGGTTAGACAATTTCGAAGATACGCAAGGTGATAAATGTGAAAGACTGAAAGTGATGTTTGGAAAAACAATACAACTCAGCACAACTTATATGCTAAACAATGACATGAGTTTGCACAGTAAAAGGCCTCGCTAAATGGCTCCCCGTATTAATTAGCAAATACGCTGTTTATCTTTTTAGTTCACCTGTACTGTATCAGCACCAAGAAGGATAAACTCAGCAGCATCATTGCCAGTCTCCACACCACCAATGGCAGAGAGAGACTGTCCATCAGCAAATTCTTCTTTCATCATCCTCGCTATCTGCATGACTTTAGCAAAGCTATAGGGTGCACAGCTCTTGCAGAATAACCCCCAGGTGTAGAATACCTGCAAAACACAATCATGTTTCAGCTTTGTATAAGAGATAATTGGACATGTTACAAAAATAACTCAGAGAATTCAAACTAACCCTTCCACGCAAGGTTCCGACGCAATGTTTTGAGATTAATCCCCATCACGCTCATAATTGTGTTAATTGCAGAAACTCCTTCACATCCAGACTTAAGAGATATTCTTGCAGGCTGCAAAAATGTCAAGTTAAGATGAGGGGAAATGAAATCTAACATTGAGAAGAGAAAAGAAGGAAAATAAAATTCTTACTCAGCAATCTAATGCAAAAAATACCACATTACAATTCATTAAAGTACTACAGTACTATTGGGAATAGTCGAATAGATATAGTAATGGGGGGCCGATTCCCTGCAAGGAATTCCCCTAACAGAGGACAGGGACAGGGACATGACCAATTTAGCCCTAACAGAGACTTAGGGAAAAATTAGTCCCTGTCGGGTTTATTGGGGACCGGGACGGGGACTGTCCCTGCCCGTTCCCCATGTAGCCACCCTATGAAATGCTCTTACTCTGAATTAGGTCCTTGGCCTGTTAAAAGCCGACCAATAGCTCAACACATAGCCTAGTATAAATGGAAACTAAACCCTAAACTAGAAGCTCTTGTAATATGAAATGTTGCTTGCTCACTTTATATTAATTTGACACTATGGATTCACTTTTCCTCTTCAAATTCTGCATTTTGTAAGGGGGCAGGGATGGGGAATTTTTCTACCTGCGGGGATGGGGATGGGGAGCTATCGCCAATATGGAAGTCCCCATTGACATCCTAATCGGGAAACCGGTAACCCTATTGATGTGAAATTTGTATTCGATTCAATAATTAATATGATGCAAGGGGATCGGGCCATTGTGCAATGTCCAACCAAAAGAATGATAAAATTATTTCAAGGGAGTATAAGTTAGCTGCTACATATCTGATTGCATTTACAGAACATGGAATTAGCTGCTACAGATCTGATTGCATTTACAGAACATGGCCAGAACTCACAACTTGGTTTCATTCAAAAACCATAAAAGATGTATTGGGAAAAGTAGTGCAGATAAAGCACACTAATCTTACTTATTCTGGTCTTCTGGAGGATCAGCAAAAGTTAAATAAGAGAATCAAGCTACTTAAATAATGGAAAACAAGGACAAAGAAAACAAGTTAGAGAGTAAAAACTAACTTAGGAATCGATTAGCTGTTGACACAGGTCAACACAGGTTGTACGAAGCACTGCATAGATACTATACTCAACTAACCTGTGTAATATCTGTAATGTTAGGAGTCATCTTTGCCCAAACAGGGACAGTGGCCTTCTCATTAATCCAACCACAAACTTCCTCTAGCAAATCACAGTCTTGCCCCACAGCAGCACCCATTTTCTCTCTGGCATGCCATGTGGACATGAGAAATTAATCTCAAGAGCATCCTAACAAAAACAGGTATCAGTTGCATTCCATTATGTTCAAGTGCGCAGATGCACCAAAATAAACATGTGAAAGAAAGGTACCACTCCAGACTCTTCAACACGTTCGATAAGCTCATGCCATGCAGCTTTGTTGTACTCCTCCATAATTGAGCCGATGAGTATCCTGTCAGGATACTCTTTCTTCAACTGCTTGAACTCATTCAGCATGGTCTCCAGAGGCCTGTCACTGATGAGTTCAATGTTCTGCCATCCAATGATGCGCCCCATAGCAGCCCCATTTGGTTCTGCCCGAAGCTTTGCATAACGAGGAGTAACGTTGATAACTTTTTCAGCATCCAAAGACACCTAAATGTCATGTCAAAGCAGCAGTAATTAGCCACAATGTTAAGGGAGTAAAGGAACCTGTTTGGGATAAAGTGATGACTACACAGGTCCAATGCATAGTGGGACCAACAAAGTTAAAGTCACTACTGAGAAGATCCAGTCCAGAACTGCAGACTCTTATATATTTACTTGTAACTACTGACGATACAAACGCTCACCTGAAAAACTGGGCTATCCAACTCTTATCAGATCAACAACTTAGCACTATAATGTGCAAATGGTCAAACAGGGAAACAAAAACTAAGCCACTAGGACAAGTGATCGACATTACTAGTCCAGTGCGGTAAAAATGAACAAAATATTTCCACTGTAGCCAATCCTCCTATGATGTGCAGAGATGATGTGCAGAGATCAGTTTCTTAAACAGTCAAATTGTCGTCAATCTTACTTGGTTACCCACATAGGATCTGTCCCGAAACCAATGAAAGCAACGTGATCACAACGTTGATTCCAATATTCGATTTCACGAACCAAATACATACCACTACAGCTGCTTGTTGGACATCAACGTAAGACCTAGTAGTTCTCAACAACCTCAAATCGGTCCCCCCCACGGCCCCACAGCATCTTCTAAGTTCCAACCCAAATCTGAATCATGAGACCGAAAGGCAATGGCGTCAACTACTTACGTGATCGAAGTGAATTAACACTCACAGATCGTACACAAGTGCACCGTAACGACGACGGATTCATCAGATAGAGAAGAAAAAAATGGGTGCCAACTTTATGGCGCAAAAACGCAAGCAAGACGCCGGTAAGGGGCGAGGGGGAGCCCAGAGCGACTCACAGTCTTGGCGATGACGCCGCCCCAGCCCTCGTCGAAGGCGCGCTTCATGACGGTGTAGTTGGTGCCCGGTGGCCCCGACCCGATCACGAACGGGTTGGGCATCTGCAGCCCGTTCACGCGCACCGAGAGGTCCGGCTCGCCGGCGGCGGACGCGGAGGCCGTGGCGCGGACGTACGTCACGCGCTGCCGCCCCGGGAGCCGGCGTTGCTGCAGCGGCGAGGCAGCGGCCGCCGCCGCCGTCGAGGCGCGAACCGTCAGCGACTCCATGGTGCGGTGGTTTTGTTTTTTTGTGAGGGTTCCTCTGTTTCGATAAGAATCTGTGGGAGTATCACGGATGAGGAAGAAAGGCACGCCCGTTTTTAAACCAGGATCTGAGGGGACGATGTCCCCACCCGTATTTTTTTTTTTTTGAAATCACGCCATCCGGAGAGGAAACCCATTTGCCCAAATCTTGTGATTTGTGAGCCTTTAAACTGAGCTTAGTGCTCACCCCCAAAGGCACGCCCGTTTTTATAAAGTGTGTTTGGAATTTGCACGTACGTAGAATTATAGCTTTTACCATAAAACTGTACAAACTATCCAATTATGATCAAAAATTGATAATAGTTTTTTTGACAACATAAAAAATAGTTTATTAAATTGAACTACCCAGCTAAATGCAAGGAGATCCAAACAGTAACCCATCTATTAAAAAGTTAATACTAGCTTGGTTGCATGGATCCAAACATGTTATTTTATCGTGACTCAGCCTACCGTGTCATGTCAGAACAAACAGATAGTACTGAGTATTGTCTCGCCAGAGCACTTTTTCATGTATGGACGAAACTATAGTAAATCATACAAAGAAGAGTGGCAACTAGTAGGATCTTTTTTTCTTTAATAAAAATAGAGAGATAATATTAGCCTTGTTCTCATGGACTTCTATAGAATTTCTATGGATTGGTTCCAATTTAAACCCGTTCTTGATATCAACTTGCACAAACATGTGTACAGTTTGGTACAATAAAGTGCAAGTTCATTAAGCATAACAGCTAGGAAAACATTTCACCCTGCCTAAACACACGAGCGTTGATTATTTAGGCTCGGTGGTACCACTACGGCACCTTTTTTCTAGTTGGTGTTACGATACACATTGACACGCATCCAGCTGACCTTTTTTGTGGACACACGCTACTGATCTGCTGAGAGTTCCTAACTCTGTAGTCTGTACTTTGTAGAGGATAATCACGAGTTGGTGACATTGCAATTTGATATGGAAAAAGCTAGCTTGATTTGGCAAGTAAAGAAATGCTGCCGCCGTGTGGATCAAAAACGACGTTAACAGCAACAAGGATTCTCCACCTTGGATAGTTTGTACTCCCTGGTGTCACGATAGTTTGTTAGTATCATTGGAAAGATCTTTAAGTCTGACGCTTTTTTAACAAATTTATTTGGAGATATAAATGTTGCTTTATTTTCTACAATAGTTCTGGTGACGTGAAATGAAATGGAACGGAGGGAGTACATGATGATTAGAATAGTTCTGGTGTGACGTGTGATCAAGCACGCCCAAAACAGGGTGATGCTGATAGAGGCCGGTGGGCGGCGGCCTCGTTGTCCTGCGCTGGCGCGTGGCGCCCCGTTCCAAACAACGCTCGAGGCTCGACCGCGAGAGGAATCTCCTATTCTCCTCTCCCATCTGTCTGTCGCTTGTTCCCGGCAGGATCTGTGCCGTGCGTCGCGTTCCATGCAGTAGTTCCCAAACGACTGCGAAGATTACTCTGAGCTGATCGAAATTCGAAACTACTGTACGTGCAAAACGAGCAAATTTGCAGTTCCGTTTGTACATTTGCTGATGCAGCAGAGCTGCAGCCGAGCTAAGGTATCATCTTTCCAAGATGGCTCGGCAAGCAGGCTAGAAGCCTAAACCAAGTCATGCAAAACAGTGGACATGCGTCACATGGCAGATATGCCGAAGATCCGATCGTCGGTGGAGGATAAGATAGGGAACGAACGAGCAACTTTCTGATGAGCTGACAACTGGAGCGGCGAAACCAAACACGATACAAGATCCAATCAGCATGCGAGTACCAGTATACTGATTGGTGTGCGCAAATCCATAGGAGTCGTGTGGAACAGCCTTATACGCAACCAAAACTGAGTACGCAGCACAAACAAAGGAAAACACACGTTCCTGGAAACATCCACCTAGAGCTAGAGGCGTCTCATGATCTACCTACCAGTTCAGTACTAAACGTCCCAGGGGCACACTTTCACATATTGCAACGGCCCAATATAGGACTACATCCATAGGCTCCTCATTAGCTGGAAGGCTTCATAATTCATTGTGGCTTTCTCTCAGTTCAATCACCCTGTCTCATGTGCTGCTAATGTTCTACAAACTGCCAGCTCAATTAGTCCTATTTCCAGTTCTAAATACTCAGAATCAGTGGAGCAGCTCACTGACACTTCAGTCACGCTTCACCATCTTTGAAATGTATGCTCTGCCAAAATGTACAGCACAGTAAGATGCAGCAGTGATAATGAGCCCAGCAAGAAGAATAAGCCAATCGTAAGCTGAATCTTGCACTGTGTAGACCCTGAGGCCAATAGTATTCCAGTAGCTTTCAGTCCACACAGGATCTGCAGCGCCCATTGGATCTGACGAGTTTGCTGGAAGAACGTGCCATGCACTGTCCTCAAATTTCACCCGAGTTGAATAAGCAGGAACATACCTGGGAAGTGATGTGTTGCAATAATCATTAGGTCTCAAGGGGGAGAAAAGGTGAATATACAATGTCAACCTTTTGCAGAACACAGGTATTAAAACTAGAGTCTATTCTGGATTCAATAAATTATTTCTTCAGCAGCAGCTGAATATAATAAAAGCAACAAAAAAAAAGCTGCATAAGCATAACTAGTAAACACAGGTTACCTGGTTGTAGATACAACACATCTACCTCCACCCTCCACCTCTGCCCCAACACATACTTCACTGTCATCACCACACTTTCCAGTACATGAGCTTTTATTGCCCACTAGATTAGAAGTTCTGTCTGCCAAGAAGTTCCATACAAACCGAGACGTGTCATCTGCGTATGAAGGAAACTGTGTGCCAGAAGGGTCATCCAGAAAAACACCAACATAATGACTTGGGCAGGAATTGCTTGGAGAAATGAATCTTTTCACAAGGCCACAAGAAAGACCAGGATTGCAAGTAAGCAGACACCCAATGAGTTCTTCGACCAACGAAACATTCACTTTTATAGTGTTTAATGTTATGAGATCGACAACTGAGTCATCACTAGCAAGAATATACAGCGACCTGGCAACCAAAGCAGCAGCTGCAGCTATTGACGAGGAATTGATGTTTACTGCAGAAAAAAAAGGATATGTCACATGCTAGCAGATAGATTTTCAAGAGCAATGTCGTCAGATTTATGCATTATCTTACCAGGGTTATCCAGATAGCTATGATAAAATCTGTTGGAGAAGTGGGAGTCAAAATCCTCCAACACAACTCCAGGAGTTGATGTATTCTACATTCATTAATTGACAACAGATCATGAGCAGAAGTCTTCAAATAATGCATATCAAGAAAAAAAAAAATTATGTTATGGATGTTCAACAGAAAAAAAAAAGTTCCTCAAGAGAAGGAAGCAACTATGAATCACATATATTGAGTAAGCATAAGTGGTTTTACCTTCCTTATGAATGACATTAATGAAGATGGTGGGACACCAGGATTTGATGAAGCTGCTTGTTTTACTTTAACATTATGAGAAGCAAGTGACTCGCTGGCGCTTTGCAGTGCATCTAATATTTTCTTTGAAGTTGATGAATCCTGTACAAGCATAGGATAATATAATAAATAGGAAAGAATGGTGTCTACTATAAGCACCATTTTTATTGCAATTTTAATCATGGAAACATGCATGACCGTTTTTGGAGAGTGTGCTTTATGCCTTCAGTGAAGAAAGGAATAAAATTAGTCTGGTAGATCTCTTCATGTATGTATCTTCATAGCATGATATACTGAAACATGTTTGTATAGAAATTTGAGGGGGAAAAGGTTACTGAAACATGTTTGTATAAAAATTTGAGGGGGAAAAGGTTCTTTTCTTCAGAATCAATCAATCAATCAATGAAAGGAAGCGCAGCCAAAATTAACTGTATAGATGTCCCATAGACACTCACCACAAAAGTTCAGTAAATGTTTATTCAGTTATTGATTAGCAAATTCTTTAAAATGTGCATTTCCTGCCAGTGCAGTGCAATATCAATAATAACTACTTCCTCCGTTCCAAATTGTAAGTTGTTTCTGGCTTTTCTAGATACATAGTACTAAAAAGTATGTATGTATCTAGAAAAAACCAAACCTACTTCTAATAACTCAGAACAAATACAATCTCCATGGTCAAAATTGGCCAGCTCAAATATCACTACAACAACAACTTAGCCTTTTGTCCCAAGCTAGTTGGGGTAGGCCCAGCTCAAATATCACTGTGTAAAGAAAATGGTATAGTTGTTTTAAAATATAACAATGTACTAGCACTAAGAAATCATGAAAAGATATTTGAATGCAATATTCTAACTGCACCATGTGGTGATCAGCTATTCCAGCTCTTACAGTTACAGTGCACTTCCGAAAATCCTTACCCCTTCAGCATGCACATAAAACGATGGATATTCCTCAAGTATAGCCTTGCCAACAGAACCAATCTCCACTACCTAAATATGTTCAAAGAGAGAGTTCAGATAACACAAGTGAGGTTGGGAATGTTCAAACAGATATGTATATCTCTTGCGATTCAAAGCTATCAGTAAAATTCCAAAAAAGAGTATTCATTACAATAGGTAGACATAAAATCTGCAGAAAACAAATATCATAACACAGGACCAAAAAAAAAAGTGCTGAAAAAGCCTTTATATATGTTTGGAAAATGATCAACAATAGTCTGAGGCTGCCACTGCCTGTATTAACTTGTCTGGCACTCACCTGGTCAATCATTAAGCTGCTAATTCCATTCACAGAAGCAGCACCTTCATCTAATTCCTGTAAGAATTTCCGACTACCAAGATAACCCCATGCCTCACCATTAAAAACAGCGAACACAAGCTGTATGAAAAACGGAGAAAACGTCAGGAAGAAGATGTTGCTTGAGGAACCAATCACTCGTAATTTCAGTGAGAGTGATACGAAGAACAACATTAGATGTACCATTCCATGTGTAAGCTAAGGTATAACAACATTAACAAAGATACCAGTAGCTTGGACCTCACAACAAGTATAATAGAAGAAAAGATATATTGGTGGATAATATTTGCAGGATACCTGCTCTAAGCAAGAGAGAAAAGAATAACCAGCATTACTTGGAAGCAACTAGCAAACAAAATCTCAGTGGTCATATATACCTGTTTCTTAAGGCTGCTTAGATCATTAATGTGAGAAAGAGCATCAACAGCAGTGAGCAAGGCAATCAATCCCTGTGAAACAACTCAAGAAATTATTTATCTAGCACAAATAAATAATATGAATAGGATAATCGCAAACCGTTAGCAAACTAGCTACTTACAGATATGGGAGAATCTGAACCAAGACTACGGTCCCTAAAAAACGATGCAGAGTCTTGGGATGCAATAGCCAATATTAAAGGTTTCTGATGCTCTGTAGATCCATTTTTAACTGGTGGTAATGAAGCCCATACACTGCCCTTCAAACCAGTGTGAGGATTAAAACAATGATATAACATATAAAAACTAAATATAAAGATATGACACTCTGCATGTACATATAGTAGTTTGACAGACAATTTTGAACTTTACTGTATTAGCGTGTAGTGTATATACATGATTATGCAACTTGCAAAGTACCTCTACGGGGAAAAAACACACCTGTGTCCTCCTAAGGGCAAGCATGATTGTTCTTTGAGGCAGGATGCTGAATCATGTGTTTGGGATTTGGTTGTCTGAAGTTCATGTCAATTAGAAGAAGAATAGTCCCAATGAAAGGTCATGCTTCTGTTGTCAATACAAAATAATAAGGACTAAAAAAAAGAATCCAAACCTGCATAATAAGGTCGAATTCTGCAACATTTGCTCTATATCCATTGCCAGTCTTCTCATTTTTTTCTGAAATCTTTTATTGACAGACATCATCTAAACAGGGCTTTGAAAATAAAGAGGCGTGCAGCAAAGAAGACAGAAAACTACCTTTTGAAGAGTCTTTGTACTCTCTTCTGAAAGTAGAAATACAGGGAAGTTATATTTGTTCCACATGATACCCGATCCCTACAAGATAACAGAGTAACTGAGGCACATTGAACAGAAGATTTAACTTTTACATTGCAGGGAAGCAGCATGTTTGACTCTTGATAGGGTGGCTGGCGACACTAGTGTAACCAACCCTGTTACTTACAGCAGGATTCCAATCATGGCTGCGATTTGAGTAGGGTGCAAAATCATCTTGTGGAAATTTTCTATCAGGTGACAGCTCTATATAGCAATAAACAGTACATTCTTAGGGATCAAGCAAAAATATGCAAATGACACACAAGAAAACAGAGATCCTAGTCCAGAACACTGACCTTGTAAGTCATTGTTGACACCATTTGACTCAATCAATACACCAGACACCTTCTGGTGAAGTTCTGGATCATTGGATACCCTGGATAATAGCACCCAGATATTATTACCATCTCTTAACATCCCAAAGGCTATATGACTTTAGAAGGCAGAGAGGCAAACTTCAACACCTCATGTTTCATAAGCACATACAAACTCAAAAGCATGCAAAAAACTTCAGTTGTGTTTACATGTACCTTAGAAAGAAATCTGACATCTGATCTAAGGGAAGGAGAATAGTGGATGGTTGAATCAATTGATCACTGCTTTTTCTCAATCTTACAATTGGTGCGATGACCTTTTCACTTCCAGGGTCTGACAGCATAAAAGTCATTTCAATAACCAGTTCCTCTTAATGAGGGAGGTCAGCTTTAGTAATGGCATACGTAAGTGTAAAGTGGAGACTCACTAGAACAGCCAATTTCACCAGAAAGATTCAGCAGCCTCACACAAGGGAAGCTTTCAATGTTTAGGTACATTGCCTTCACAAGGTCTGGAACTGATTCCAACGTGGCACCATCTCCTATCAAATGAAATGGCAATAGCAACATCCAGTTACAGTGGAATAGGTGTGTATAGAGAAATATGAAGAGCTATAGAACAGCCATATGCCCCAAACATGTCACTCTCCCAGGTACTGAGAAGTAGGTAAAAATACACCAAAACCATAACTAACCCCTGGTTTGCTCTCAATTTTAACAACAAAACTCACACCGATTACAATCCTAAGCTGTAGTCGAACAGTGTCAACAATCAGGTGAAGAGCCAGCAAGGCTTTGCTAGCTTCCAATCTCAAATACCAGCACAGCAACGGAGTTTGCAAAGCTTTAGAGCTAACTAGGTCTGCTAATCTACTACCCAATTCACATGGAAGTCGTATTGTGACCTACAAAAACTTAAGGCCCATAAGATTTACCCTAGAATTTCGGCATCGCATAACAGAGTAAGCAACGGAAGCAAGCGATCGTCTCGATTCGACTGAGCAATTTCCGCCCAAACAACTAGATTAGGCGATGATTTTAGAGGACCAACTCACCGGGAACGGCGGGCGCGAGCACGACGATGGCGAGGCAGATGGCCGCCGCGACGAACGACGCCGCGGAGCCGGCCGCCATGACCGAGCCGAGCGAGGGGCCTGCGATCTAGAGGAGTGGGTGACTTGCGGAGTGGAGGTGGAGGACCGGAGGCAAGGCAGAGGCTGCTGTTCGTTTTCGACGACCGGAACGAGAAGGTCAGAAAAGGAGGGTCACAGTCGTGGGCCTTGTGACATGAGGCGAAGAGCAGGTGGGCCGTATGAGTTAGTGGGCCAATGAAACAATAAAACCCATGTCAGGAGGAGGCCCCGCGGTTGCGCCGCGCCGCTGGCCCCTGGTCTATTCGTTCTCACCCAGTCATCCGCGCGCTCTACTAGGCTACCGCCGCAGCCGCCGCCGCCGCCCTACCCCCGGTCTTCGTCGGGCCCTTCTCCGGCAACGAGCATCCAGCAAAGGGTATGCCCGTCTTCCTCTTCCCTTCCTGCTGAGCGAAACCGCGCAAAACTCAAAGCCTAAACCTACCTTCTCTTCCCTTCCCGCTGTGCGTCACCGAGCAGCACTCGAAGACTACCCAAACGTAATCCATTTGGCTATTTGTAACTGGACCTGATCTAATTGCAAGTGTATACGTGAATTATGTCTACTAATTTCTATTTTTTTCAATATATATATACACCTTTGACATTTACTGGTCCGCCCCTGATCTCAGGCCGCCTATGCTCGTGTCGTCCGCCGTCCCTTGTGTGTGAGCTTTGCTTGAGACTGGAGCCTTTCCAGCTAAAGCATGGAAGATAGTAACGCCCTGATTTTGCCCTGCAAAAGGAAGAACAAGGCACAAGGGAAAGGCAAGGTAATGTCAGCTTGACTTGGAGCCCGGTTTATTGGTTTTCCTTAGCAGCTTCACTGCACCCAATGTTAGGAGGATTGCATATGTGAACTCTGGCACCACTAAATTTGCAGGATGGCAAGAAAGCCAAGAAGGAAGACCCAAAGATGAGCAAGACAAAGCTGAAAAAGCTACAAAAATTGGAGGTGCGCCCACTAGCATTCCAATTGGTACTCTTTTTTTCCCCCCCCTGTTATTAGGCATTTACAGCTATGTTGTTTTGGTTGCGTCTAGGAGGAAAAGAAAAAGAAGCTTCTACAAGCTAAAAGCATCGAGGTTTTGCAGTATGTGCCCCTTCACTTATTCTGTTGCAAATGATGAATGTTTAGTTGTTTATCATGCTAGCCTTTCTGTTGCCACTATACAACAATGATCCCATTTGATAGGAAGCACAAGATCTCAGAGGATGCATATTCACTGCTTCATTCTTCAGGGACTATTGGTCAAGTATGGCAGATGAACCCTACCACACTAAGGATTTTAGTTATTTTCTTAATATAGTGCATTTGCTCAAAGAGCTCTATTATACTGCAGGCTGAGACTTTGAAAGAAAAACGGAGGCGTGCTATGCAGTTCTCAAAGGCTGGTCTGGATGTTCCTGAAGAACTATCACTATTTAAGAAAAATGGTGATGCGAAAGTTCCTGAAAACAGTGATGTTGTGGAGCAAGTTTCCCCATCAAAGTTTGTTAAGCCAGCACCAATTGTGGATTCTGGCAGACAATATGATAATGAAATGAAGAAGGATCCAGTGAAAGCTATCGGATGCCAACCGGTTCTGGATTTTGGAGCTGGCATTCCAGAGCAAAAAACTGACGAGCCTAGTGATGATGCTCATATGTTGACAAATCAGAAAATTCAGTTGTCAACTCCAAGTTGTTCTGGAGCAGAATTAGATTTGCAGGTCATTTGTCTCATCCAAACTATATATTTATCTCATTTTCTTCATGCTCATCAATGTTTAGATTATTCAAAAGAAACTAGTTTCACCTATCCTTAGTCCTTACCTGGTGCTAGATCAGAACCTGCTTTACTTATTTGATTGAATATACTTAATTGTCGTAGTTATTCCTTTTTTTTTTGGTAGGGTAAAGAACTAGGAGCTGGGGAACATGCTGTACAGGAGTGCATAAATCCTCCAATTGTTGTACCTGTGTCAAGACCACATGAGGTTGACAAGGCAAGGAGGGATCTCCCAATAATAATGATGGAGCAGGAAATAATGGAAGCTATCTATGAAAATTCTGTAGTAATTCTGTGTGGAGAGACTGGCTGCGGTAAAACTACTCAGGTTCCCCAGGTCAGTATGTGTACACACATGGTGCTTCTTGAACGTGTATTCAAGCTAAGACTTTTGTTATTGTATGCTTATGTTAACTGTCCAATTGTAGCCAAATCTGTTATTGTTCCTGATGCTTAATGTGTTGTACAGTTCCTGTATGAAGCTGGCTTTGGCACTAGTGATCGAACTGATAGAAAAGGGATGATTGGTATCACCCAACCACGACGTGTAGCTGTTCTTGCCACAGCTAGGAGGGTTTCCTATGAGTTAGGACTTAAGCTGGGAAGAGAAGTTGGTTTTCAAGTTAGGCATGATAGAAAGGTAGGAAGTGAATGCTCCATCAAGTTCATGACAGATGGTATTTTGCTGCGAGAAATCCAGGTAGTTTATTGATCTACTTATCCCATTTGCTTCTACCAATCTATCTATCTATTTATTAATTAATTATTATTAAATGCATTTTTCTTTACTCAAATTTTTTTTTTTCCATCCTTGGTCACTTGTGCTTAAAGGAAAGCCTCTAACAAAGAAATAAATTGCAGTGATTTGTTTGCAGCCTTCGAGATTTTAACTGCAGTGTACTGTAAACTTATCATATCTACTGGTCCACATAAAATGTTATAACAATGTTTATTCATGCTGTCAGCAGTTTACTATGTTTTTTTTCTCAAAAAAGCAGTGTACTATGTCAGTCAGTTGGATGATCCATGATTGTGTGATCACAGCAATGATTCTCCCATAACTTATGTATAAACTATAAAGTGATAGGACATTCAGAAATGTATATGTGAAAATTTTCTGTTCTTTCCGTTGAATAGGTAACATATAATCAAATCCTGTGCATCATCATCTGATTTAGTAACCTTTTGCAGGGTGATTTTCTGTTGAAGCACTATTCGGTGATCATATTGGATGAGGCACATGAAAGGAGCTTGAACACAGATATACTCATTGGGATGCTTTCTAGAATTATAAAGATTCGCAAGGTTTGAACTAAAACTTTATTAGTTTATATAGATGAAATGAAAGATATCCATTATTAAGCTTTGCCACTTGGCAGGATTTGTATGCAAAGCAGCAGGAAAAAATACGATCTGGATTTAAGATCAAACCAGAGGATAAGATCAGTCAGTTAAAGGTGGTGCTCATGAGTGCTACTCTGCAGTTGAAGGACTTTATTTCAAATAGAAGGTTGTTTGACGTGATCCCACCAGCTGTTAAGGTACCTGTCGCGGCAGTTTCCAGTAACAGTTCACTTCTCAAAGAGGACACATGATGATTATTTAGGGATGGCTTATAAAAAGGTTATGTCAATCCATAAGAGGCTCCCAGCAGGTGGAATACTCGTATTTGTTACTGGACAGCGAGAAGTAGATTACTTGTGTAAGAAATTGCGAAGAGCATCCAAGGTGCAAACTGCTAAGAATCCTGAGAAAACTGATGGTGACGATAATAGTCCATGCCCAGAAGTAGATGAAAAGGAAATTTTTGAAGCATATGATATTGATAGAAATAAATCTGAGCACCAATATGACATGTTTTCCTCGTATGATGACGATGGTATGAATGCTGAGCCAAATATTGATTCTTCTGACAATGAAACAGAGAGTGAAGTGGATACTGAAACCGATGATGAAGACTCTGTTACTATTGAAACTACAGAAGAGGATGTTCCAGTGTTAGCATTTTTGAAAGATGCTGAGAGGTCATCTGCGTTGAAGGCGTCATTTGGAGCTCTATCGGAATATCAAGTGTGCTGGAAAGTGTTGAGAAATCAAGTGATGCTAAAGGTGAAGAAAAGACCAGTCCGTCAGTTAGTTGTTTTAGTAAATGCACAGAACATAAGCCTGTTTCGCATGGTCGACTTCGTGTCTTGCCACTTTATGCAATGTTACCAGCTTCACAACAGCTTCAAGTGTTTCAAGATATCCAAGAGGGGGAAAGATTAGTTGTGGTGGCAACTAATGTTGCAGAAACCTCTCTAACAATTCCGGGCATAAAATATGTAGTTGATACTGGAAAAGAAAAGGTTAAGAATTATGACCATGCTACTGGGATGTCAAGTTATGAAATCCAATGGATAAGCAAGGCGTCAGCATCCCAGCGTGCTGGAAGAGCCGGAAGAACAGGTCCTGGGCACTGTTACCGTCTTTACTCAGCTGCAGCATACGGTAAAGACGATTTATTCCCCTGAATTCGCTGAACCTGAGATTAAGAAAATTCCAGTTGAAGGCGTTGTACTGATGCTCAAGTTCATGTCTATTGATAAGGTACCAAGGTTAAAGTTGCTATTTCTTCTATCTGATAATAATCTTTTCTTGGCCTTTCTTGAGCTAATCTGATACGTATGATGAATTTCAGGTTGAGAACTTTCCTTTCCCTACACCTCCAAACAAGGAAAGTTTGGTTGAGGCTGAGCGTTGCTTAAAGACATTGGAAGCACTTTATAGTGATGGAAAACTTACACCTATGGGAAAGGCTATGGCACAGTACCCCATGAGCCCAAGACATTCTCGTCTTCTTCTGACAGTGATTAAGAATTTGAAGAGCCAGCAAGGCTTTCCTAGATCTAACTTCATATTAGGATATGCTGCAGCTGCTGCATCAGCTTTGAGTTTTACTAATCCTTTTCTCAAGCAATTGGATGAATCTGATACTAATGGTGAATCAGAAGAAAATACTAATACAGAATCTAATGATCCAAGGGAGAGGAAGAGACAGAAGAAGCTCAAGGCTGTGGCTAGAGAGGCACGGGAAAAATTTTCTAACCCTAGCAGTGATGCTTTAACCATTGCTCATGCCCTACAGGCCTTTGAGTTGTCAGAAAACCCTGTGGAATTCTGCAGAGCCAATTCACTTCATCTTAAAACAATGGAAGAGATGTCAAAATTGAGAAAGCAGCTTCTCCGGTTAATATTTCACCATAGCAAATTTTGTGGGGAGTTTGCTTGGGATTCAGGTGATTCTGATGATGTTGAACAGGCCTGGAGGAATGAGCCCAGTAAAAAAACATTGCAATTGAGTGAAGAGGAACTTCTTGGGCAAGGAATTTGTGCTGGATGGGCTGATAGAGTTGCAAGGAGGATTCACACCTATTCCAAATCATCAGATGATCGAAAGGTTCGAGCTGTTCGTTATCAGTCTTGTGCACTTGATGATACAATATATTTGCACCGATCATCATCTGTTGCCCAAGTTGCCCCAGAGCTTGTAGTTTACTCGGAGCTGCTTAATACAAAGAGGTTATACATGCATGGTGTAACTACTGTAAAGCCAGGGTGGCTTTTAAAGTATGCTAGTTCTCTCTGCACCTTCTCTGCGCCATTGGAAGATCCGAAACCTTATTATGACCCAGTGAATGACCAAATCTACTGTTATGTTAGTCCGATCTTTTCTCGACATAATTGGCAGCTCCCATTGCATAGTTTACCTATCAAAGATAACACAAGACGACTGCAAGTATTTGCATGTGCATTGCTTAAAGGGGATGTTCTGCCATGTCTACGAGATGTTAAAGATTTCCTGGCACTTTCACCATCTGTTGTGTTGGGGCCTGCCAGCCAACGAAGAGTAGGAGATCTTCTTAACAGGATGAAGATCGGTTCAAAATTAGTTGACAGCCGTGCAGCACTGAGAGATGTATGGAATGTTGATCCAGGTTTTCTCTATCCTGAGGTCAAGGTGTGGTACCAGGATAAATTCCATAGCCAATTTGACTTAATATGGGAGCAGATGCACCAACAGGCTCTCCTTGAGGGGCACAAGCTTTTCCCTAAGAGGTCCAAGAAAGTTAAAGGTTAGTCCAAAGGTTTTGGTGCAGATGGTTCACTGACAGAAGTATTTTTGTGTTGTGACATCTTTTACAAGATCAGCATAGTAACATTTGGTTAGGTTATGAGGACTGTAGGTGTACAACATAGTTGGATAATGCAGTTGAGCCAATAATATGCATAATCCAGCAGTTTTGTCTAGACATTTTTGCCTTGATCTGAATTTGTTTCGTTGCATCTCCGTTCTAATGTACTTTGTGCCTTCAAGCAATCTTCACCCTTCCACCTGTGTCAAAAATGATTTCTGATCCAACCATTTTGCTCAAAACCTGATGGATGATTGGCTTCGAGTGAGGGCCAGGTGTAGGATACGCCAGAAACAAACGGAAATGGTTGTGCCCAGATTGATTATCATTTTTTTTTCTTTAGCATCTGTAGTATCCGATTCCAGGGGAAAAACAGAGAGTTGGAGAGTATGATATATAGTACCAAATTTGTGGGTAATGAGATACAATTGTAACAGTAAATCATTTTATCCGCAGTTTGCTTATCGGCTTTGAGTTTTGACATTGGATGACAATCATGGGGAAACAAAGTATCCGTCCGGCTTGGTTGCATCAACTTTGGCCTGCATGTAAAATTGTATTCCAGCAAGATTCGATTGCATCAAATTTGGCCTGCATGTGAAATTGTATTCCAGCAAGATTCGACTGGCTCTCAACGGCACCTTTACAAGCTACTGCAATGCAACACTAGCAGTCATGGTTGAACAAGTTTTAGTATTATTTTTTTTCATTGCCAATGCAATAGGCATTAGACAAACTAACTCCATGTGCAAGCTGTGACATCTCGTGTTAAACTTGAGAATTACGAGCTCTGGACAAGATTCTGACAAACCAAGAGTAGGTTAAGTAAACCCCCACGGTCTTTCAATCAATCAAAAAAGAAAAGAAAAGGTAAATCCACAACTTGGACCCGTGAAATGCATGCAAACTCTGATCATTTCGCATGGTTTCTTCCTGGATATAATCTCGTGCAGCGTCGTTGGTAGTCGCATCAAAACTTTTACTGGCATCACACATGCTTCAACCTGTAGAGTTTGCTTTTTCGTTCGTTTTTACGTTAGCATATTCGATAGACCATGTAGTACTGCAAGCTTCTTATGAAATGAAACATCTCAGAAAATGAGAAACACTTAACACCTGAGATACCTGCTCATTTGCTCAAAACCATCTGCAGAAACATAAATCACAGCACATGCACTAGAAGCACTAGTATTTAGTTCGAGACAGGATGTATAAACATCACGGCGTAAGGAGTGCAAGAAAAGATGCTACGACAACACAAACAAAACAAGCAGCAGGCAGGGGGTAACTTGAATAGACGGCCCAGATAAAAGTTTGGGCCGTCGAGAGCCGATCGTCACCACAGAGTACGCAGACAAATCCCACCTACTTCCCCTGCTCCGCGCCATCATAACCTCCTCCTTCCCCGGGCGGCGCCGGGCGCACGCGGTGGCCGCCGGAGTTGGCCAGCGCGCCGTGCGTGGAGATGAGGCCCAGCACGCCGCGAACGATCCCCTTCAGCACCGACCCTCTCTTGGGGATGTAGCGCGGATGTGCTCCCGGTCCCGGAGTCGGCGGGGGCGGCTTCTTGCCGCCGCCGCCGCCGCCGCCGTCCGCCGCGCGCCCACCTCCAGGACTCATGGCGTTGGGTTGGCTACCTTGGAGAGCGGCGGGCTGAAGCTGAGCTGAGGTGGGGAGCGCGAGCAAGCAGGGAGAGTGAGGTTGCGGCTGGTGTCGTGCGTGGCCAACTGGCCATATATAGATAGCACTGCACTACTACCGCTGCTCCTCGCTCCTGCCTGCGGACGGTGTGGCGCGTGCTGGCGTGCGCGCCGAGGATGCCGAACCGGCAACGAGCGAAAGGAGGGAGAAAAAGGCGAGAACTGCAGCGGAAGTGGCGCGCGATGGCGACGGGTGGGAACGGACGGATTCGCCTGATCGGGGAAGCCTGGCTGGCCTGGCATCTGGGGCGGTGAAGTGCCAACTGCCAAGTGGTGGTGAACTGAGCTACGGGCTGGCCAACTGGGAGTGTTGAGTGAGTGACTGAGTGGAAGCTTCTTTTACCTGCGTGGGTGTGGTGCGGCGATGCTCCGTCAGTTCTTGGGGGATTTGGGACGGAGCGAGGGAAAGTTGCAGGAAAGGAGCGGCGGGGCTGCCGGCTAGGCGCGCCGCCACCTGTCCCCCCCTCTGGGCCTCGGCCGTGGGAAAAGCTCGCCGCACGGGGCCCCTCCTCCCTCGGGATTGCGGCGGCAACAGGTGCGTGCCTGCCGCGCACCCTTCTGTCCTCCACCCGAGCCGTTTCGCTGGCCTTTTCAGCCTGACGTGTGAGAGCAAAAGCGCCTGGATTCTGTCACCAGTGACGACTGCAGATTTGGTAGGGTGGGTGCGCAGGTTGTTACGTACTCCTATGATTGTGTTGTGCTTGGAGCACTGAACACAAAATCCGGCCGGCACCCCATCCATTTCCCCGCCGCAGCAAAAGCATATCCGGCTGTGCGTGGCACAGGACCCGTCGCATCGTGATTCGCAGGCGGTTGCCGTGGTGAGCTAAAGTGCAAAGCAATTCACATCTTTGCAACTTTGCTACGACGAGAATATATGTACATATACTCCCTCCGTCACGTTTTCTTGACGTTGGAGCTACAGTAACTCGTGTCAAAATTGTTGTCGTTCGCTAGTAATCGTAAACACGCGAGGTAGGCATGGCAACGCACCGAAGCGCACCGGTCTGCACTCGTGCGCCACCACACAAAACTGCGGTAAATAAAAAAAAAAAAAATCCCCACCTTATCCCCAAATCCCATCCCCATACCCCAGCCTCGCGGTGCCGGCGCGGCTGCGCTCCCTCCGCCGCCCGCTCGCCATGCCATGCCGGCGCCGTCGCTGCGCTCCGCCGCGGGCTAACATAGCGCGCCGCCAACCAGCGCGCTGCGCTCGCGCAAGCGCGCCGCCCCCTCGCCCCCGCGCTGCTTGCGCTATCTACCGCCTGCGCGCTTTCCTCCACCCGCCGCGCGGGGGCCGCCTGCGCCCTCCACGCGCCTCCACCGCCGCGCCGCCCGCCCTCCACAACCCTGCCCGCGCCGCCCTCGACCCGCCTCGTCCCACCCGATGCAACTCCTCCTAGCACACCGTCGCCTCCGCCGACGCCCCGTCGTGGTCGTCCTCCCTTCCATCCCCGTCATCCTCTTCCACCGCATCTCCCTCTTCCCCTTCTCCATCCATGAAGGGAAAGGGCTCCTGCGTCAAGGCTGGTTCGCGGCGCCGTCGTTTCCTCCCCGTGGGAACCGGGTCCAGTGGCGAGCGCATCAAGTTGGCGTGAAGGCGGCCAGCTACGGCGGCGATGGGAGCCCCGGCGCCCGGCTAAGGTCTTCAGTCATCGATGGCGATGTGGGCGGCGGCGGTGGGGGGGGGGAGTCGCGTTGTCCCCGTGTTTGGGGGCGGCAACGAATCCCGGATCCAGCGACAACATTGGGGAAAGCAGCTCGAGCTCGGTGTCTGTCCTCAAGATGGGCGCCGGTGGTGGAAGCCCAGAGCGCATCGTCAAACCTGGCCGCAGTCGCCTTCGCATCGATAGCCTCGGTCGAGCTTCATGTGCTTGACTCGAGGATGAAGGCGGCGACATGGAGGTAGGCCTCTACGGTCTTTATACGGAGGAAGGTCGACGTCTTGTGGTGGCGGCAATATACGGCAAAGGTGGAGACGGCCCGCGGTCGCGGATCCGAGTTCGAGAGGTTGCAGTGGCTGCCGCCGACGTCCCCTGTGGAGGCTGCCGACGTCCCCGTGGAGGCTGCCGCTGCCCCGATGAACTACACCCGCAGGTGCGGGTACAACTTGCTGGGATGGAACCCATCTTCCATGACACCTTTCTCAGCTTCCTTAGAATTTGTTTGCCTGCATGCTTCCACCCATAGTGATCAGTTTGTCATATTGCATATATGTGATGATGACAGTGTTGCTTTTTACGTGCTAGAACAATGTTGGCTTTTGGGGGACGAATTATGCTACTTATCTTAATGTTTGCTTTAGTTTGTGGAACGTCTACCTGTGTAATTATGATGGGTTTGTATGATGCGAACTATGCTACTAAATGACTCGTAAGTGTGTAATTATGATGGGTTTGTATGATGTGAACTATGGTACTTAATGTATGCTACTAAATCTTGGCTAATACGATGCACATCTTGGCTAGCTTAGCATCTGTATGCTTTTGTGGAAAACCCCATGGCGAGACGATTCCCACAAAAAAACAATGATCTTGGTCTCATCAATATGTAGAACTAAGGCACCAACCAGAGAAACATTTATGGAGAAATAAGGTTTAAAAAATTTGAAGATACGGGACTCATTTTGAGAGGCTGAGTTCGCTTCATTAAGTACAAGAGGGAAGTTTTACATGCATCTATCTAACTATGTGCTATACCAGCAAGACTGTGTTTTAAGAGGTTCTACATCCTAATTGTTACTATCACACACCATCGTTACTAAAAGAAAAAAAAAATTATAACTAAACAGTGATTGTTTGAGTTGAAAAGGTGAGTGACTGTCTCCACACTTTTGGGATTGGTTACTGTTTGGGGGCATGTTTTTTGCAAATCTGTCATGAGCTATATAGGTTACATGAATTAAGGAGTTGAACCTTTTGTTGTTTTAGAAAGCTAGCTGCTAATTTTCATAACCAGTCAACTCATCCTGAAACTGAAACTGTGAGCAAGATTCAGCAGCCAATTGCAGCTTGACCATATGCATTCCTTTTGCCGTTGATAGTGCTCGTCCCTTTGCATAGTTGCAGGTCATACTTGAAGCAACAAAAATAAAAAAAATAAACCTACATGAATTTGTGCTACGATTTTCCATCTGTTTGTGCTATTATTTTCTTGTGAGATGTGATTCTACCTCTCAAAGATATTATTGTACTCTGGACAATATATAATGCCTTGCTACAAGTAAGCACATCATTGAACAGCAACAGCTGTAAACATTTCATCCATTGGGTTACCTATTATCCACCGCTTAGGAGCAGTAGTTGTCTGCTCTCATACGCAATTGAGTTTCTGATCCTTCACAACAACATACAAAAACTTATTTGGTAGTAGTCTGCTCTCATATTATAGGAGCAGTAGTATATTTATATATACATCCAAGTGTACAAGTTCAATAGCGCAACAACACTAGTGCCTGAAATTTTTACAACGCAAAAGCATCATAACCGATGTTTACATGACATTTTTACAACGCAAAAGCATCATAACTGACTATCACAACTTAGAGCTTCAGGGACCATCACATGAACATGAACATGACCATTAATTGTTCAACAACTCAAAAGCCCTTTGAACTAGCTGACTATCACAACTTAGAGCTTCAGGGAGCATGCCAAGTCTCTCTA
Source organism: Hyparrhenia diplandra (assembly GCA_015847255.1). Lineage (NCBI taxonomy): Eukaryota > Viridiplantae > Streptophyta > Magnoliopsida > Poales > Poaceae > Hyparrhenia > Hyparrhenia diplandra. The sequence continues at coordinate 176,157 of JADLZK010007512.1, read as the reverse complement.
GTCTTTCTTTGTTCATGTGAGGGATCCTGTACCTATTGCCTCCACCATCTTTCATGACTTCCATCATGCATCCTTGTAGTGTGAGGAATACCCTATTCAAAACAATAGGGTTGTAGTTTTCATATTCCGTGATCACATTCTGGATCAGTTCATTGATGGTTCTAGATGTCGTTCTATCCGTTATTGATTGAAGAGAAGCAAAAAAACCAAGGTCAAGGCAGTTCATATCAGGTGAATTAGGAGGCTGGTTAGTAAGGCGTATATCTAGGCCTGTTTGGGCGACTGCTAGCTTGAAATCTGCATCATCTTGTCGTACATGAGAAGGAGCATTGTCCTGTTGTATCCATATTGTTTCATGCCTTGATTCTGCAGGCCAACAAGCTTGAATAGCTGGTATTAGTTTTGTGATCATATAAGATCTCATAGTTTGCCTATCAACCTTGATGGTCTTTGTGATAGGTGTGCCCCTCGGTGCATTCTCACTTCCCCTTATTCTTTGGTTCCTGTAATTATAAAGATTGATTAGCCACATATTGTTGCTTAAAATGAATTGCAAGAAGAATGTAGGGAATGACTAGTACCTCACGGACAAAAGGCCATAACCCTACAAGCCCATTAAAATAGCATCTCCCTTCAACATCAAACCTAGGCCTTCCAACAACAGAGTAAAACATGACTTTTTGAATGGCATTCTTGTTTTGCACTTTGTCCTATGTGGGTCTTGTTCATCTGGAGTCAAGTACATGGTCCTAATCTTCTGTGTACCATTGAACCACTTCTCATCTGTGTGAATAATGTTTTTCATATCCTGAAACTTTGGATTGTTTGGCAGAGTGCTTGCATCTAGCTTAGAGAGAACCCACTGCAGCCTTGCTTTTTTGTTTGCTTCCTTCAAATAAGGCCTCAATGCATTGGAGTGTCGTAAGTAGCTTGCCTTCTTTGAACAACCTATGTAGAGAGCTTTTATTGATTTCAAGAGCATTTGCTAATGACTTTATGGTTCCCCTTCTCTCTAAGGCAATATCGGGAACCCTACCGAGGTCCACTTGAATTTTTTACGACCACACTTCCTAGGTTTCAAAGAAGAACTGACATCTACTGGTATGCCTTGTTCCACACAATCTTGTGCTCTCTTCCATATTCGTTGTAATTTGTGCGCCTCTGGACATTGTGCTTGTCGGCAATGATTTGTGTGTCTTGATCGTTGTAATATGCCATTACTCGCGACCTGAAGCAAATCTTGATATATGTCTTGCCTCTGTCTGCGTGTCAAATCCTTGACTATATTTGTTGCTTCTTGTAGGGGTTGCCGATAGTCTTCATCATCCGAGTCGACAACTCCTCTTCATCAAACCGGATGTTAACGAAGATCTGCGTACACGCCAAAGTCGTTAATGCGACATCGCCCAAGGTATCTTCTCCTTGCTGTGGTCCATTTAAATCAAATGCATGGCTGGTACTGTCACCTGATACAGAAACAAGCTTTTTATTATAAGGCCTGGACAATTGTTGTTGGAAACATGACTTGTACATGAGAGAAATAATCACCTGAATGTAGATTTTGTTGTTCTTCTTCTTCTACCTGTGGATCATTTAAATCAAATAAATGGCCACCATTGTCACCTGTGAAACAGAAGCAAACTGATGATTAAAGAATTCCCCTCCCATTACAACTATGGGCTGCATGCTGTACACAGAGATAGAGAGAACATGTGGTACACAATACATTATCAAACTTTTTGACATGGACAATACATTATCAATTATTTGCTGTGAAAACACAATGCTTCCTTCCTTTTAGTTCATTATACTTCTACCACTGCATTTCTTGTGTCGAAGTGGATACCAATAGAGGGAACTGAATCTGAATATAATTACGGCGTCGTTGGGTCAAGTATTTCATGTTCACTGACTAGCCACCGGTTTGTAAAGTGACGATAAGTAGGATTCGTCAAAAAAATAAATAGCCAGTCGAGCTTGCTGTCCTGGCCGAGTACTCAAAATTACTTTTAGGATGTGAGTTACTGCTATCACTACAATTTAATTTAGACCTTGAAACAAATATGAGCTGCTATTTTACTCAAAATTACTTTTAAGATAGAGAGAGGATAAGGATCCATGGTACAAAGGATATTTACGTGACATAAACACTAGAAATACTTAGATGGTGCTATACTTGACTTTTAGAGCTGCATTTAGGAGATAGGGTGAATTTAGAGAGAACTGCTTCACAAAATATTATAAACCTTTTGACATGGATAATTATTGTTACAAACATGACTTGAACATGAGGGACATAATCACTTGCATGCAGATTTTGTTCTTCCTTTGGATCATTTAAAGCAAAAGAGGTGGTACTACTAACTAATGTTCCTTGCAGTTTTATGAGACAGAGACTACAACAGTGTACACTAACTTTACAACAGAGAGAGGTTTCAAAGGATCAGTGGGCAAAAGATGTGACAGGTATTCACACTACAAACTTCCTGATGTTCTAGCAGAGAAAAAGTAAAGCCTCATGTGCTAATTTATGAGGGAGAGAGGTATGAGTTTCTGTGAGAAAATAGTTGAAATAATAACTACGTTGCCCGATGCGAGTTTTCTGTGAGAAAATAGTTGAAATAATAACTACGTTGCCTGATGCTGCTTGTGTTTTTAGGAGAGAGAAAATGAACTAGCATTCTAATTGTAGAGAGAGGAGAGAGAGAGAGAGAGAGAGAGAGAGAGAGAGAGCTAGTACACTCGGTTATGGAATACAAATGTGCTTACCTTGATGAATTTCTGCTTGTTCATCATTCTGATCCTCACCATGTTGATCCTCATCATGTGCAGGACTGTTGTTGAGATCAGGTACCTCCTCTTCTCCCTCCTCTGATAGTGTGTTCAAGTCTAGAGGCATGGAAGATGGATGAGAGCTGAATGGGGAAATGAAGGGAGGAGAGAGATGGATGAGTGTTGAATGGGTAAAATGAGTGGACGAGAGGGCCACCAGGATTTTACTTGGAGCAGAAATGGCGCTGGGGGCAATGCTTTGAATTTTCAGTCAGCTTTGGCCGTGTAAACTTGGCGCTACCTGTGCTGGAGCGCAATTGTTTGAACTTTTAGTCTACTTTTGGCCATGTAAAATTGGCGGTAGAGTGTTTCCCGCGAGTGAAATATTACCTCTTTCATTTGTTTAAGTTTAAAGGACTGTACTGCATGTTTTCTTGTCTACCGAGCACTAAATTGTTTATTGAAACAAAATGAAGCATTGATGGCATGTCAGAGGTCAGGAATGATTGATATTAGGGACTGCAGTGTCTTTTGGCACTCTCATTAATAACTGTTCCACTCTCTCCAACGTCAAGAATTTAGGGATGGAGGGAGTATGTATGTATAGATATAGATAGATTACGACAGGTTCGTGCACTGAACCTCGACCCCGAACCATCAAGCATCAACCATGCAAATATGCAATGGATGCGTTAGTTACGCCAGCTTTAGTTTCCAATCAGTCCGTGCCACTACCACAGGTCCAGTGAGTCATCGCATCACATCGCATTGCCGTCCTTGTTGCGAGTCGCGACGGCCGACGGGGTCGTGGCGATCATGGACGGTCGGTCTAGTCATCGTGGACCTTTTCAGATTTCATTTCACACTGCAGCGTCACGGTTCAGAGTGGAGAATCGATCGGTTGTCACCGGTCTGGCCAGACAAGGACTGTAAAGCGGCCAAGTAGAGCGAGGAAGACAACAGGTGTAATAAAGGACGGTGATACTCCTATACTACTCCTATATGAAATCGGAATATTAGTATTATTACAGGTCGCAATCGCAAGTTGTTTCAGCCCTCACAAACCTTTTCTCTGCATATAACACCACTGGAGTGCCAGCTAGGCTAGCAGATGCCAGGGACCAAGTTGATAAAAAGCTAGCCTGGCTGGCGTCGACTTCTGGGTCAACATCTGAAGAAATGTCTGATTCACATGGCAGTCGTGCATTTGTGTTTCTTGTAAGCAATGCAACGGACAAACTAGTGAATACCGCCTCTCTTCTTCTTCTTTCTTCTCCTTCTTCTTGGAATGGATGCAACTAGTAATCTAGTTCCATCTCTGGTCAAACCAAGTTTGTTAAGAAAAAATAATGTCTGTAAAAAGAAAAGATAAACAGTGAAAAGTACATTTTATGAGAAATCTAATAATACTTACTAGACCTATCATGTGGTGCCATATACTTTTTCATAAAACAATGATTAAATTTAAAATAATTTAACTTCTGCTAAATTACATTATTTTTTAAGTATATTAGTCTCAGAGTAGTAGAGTACTCCCTCCGTCCCCCAATCGAGTTTTGTCACCCCGGATTACGTAGCCATCTTATTCAATCTTCGCCTTATTCAAATTTTTTTGCACAAATATAATTTATTTTGTTACGACTTATTTTATCAATGAAGATACTTGAATATTGATTAATTTATTTTATGATTTACATAAATATTTTAAATAAAACGGATAGTCAAACATAAAATTCAAAAAGTAAAAAACGACGAACTTCATGGACAGATGGAGTAGGGGAGCAGCGCAGTAGCACGCAGCCATGACAAACTGCAGGTGGATCCCACCACCAACCCCCATCATTGCGACAGAGAAAGGACCAAAAAAGTCAAAAAAGGCAAAGTCTAAAGGCTGACTTTGACTCTTAAGACTTTTCTCATCATTTTATTTTGTCCTGTCTTAAGCAGGTCCTTTCATCGTAAGCAAAGTCTCAGATGATATCCCCCGCTGACGGTTTCTCACCTTCCCGTTCTTCTTCTTTTTTTTAGAAGTCGAAGTTTGTTTTTGTTGTCTGTTGTTGCAGACACGCAACCAACCCTTTGACCCCTTTCGTTTATTTCTGTGCGTTCATTCGAATTAAGGCCTTGTTTAGATGGCTAAAAAATCAGAATCGAATGTCACATCGCATAATCGTAAAGACGCGTTTCGTTTGTTAGTGATAAATATCATCCTATCATGGAGTAAGAATTCAGCCAAAAGAATCGCCTCCATGAATGCATATCTAAACTGTGTAATTAATTATTTTTTTTTTTAACCTACATTTAATACTCCAAAGATATGTCTTTTTAAAATATTTAATGTGATGTGATGGAGAAAAGTGGGAAAAAGGTTAGAAATTTTAGCCATCTAAACCGAGGCCTAAGCGCCAGAAACAGAGTTCATGGTCCAATTCATGCCTCATGGGGAAACAATAACCCTGGTTTATGCCATACTTTATGATGGACAATCGAAAATCTGAGGTCACGCAGCATTGCAGCAACAAGGAAAACTTGGAAAACTTCGACGAGAAAGCTCCTCGTCAAACTAAGTACATTAGCTGTAGGTAGTACGGGAAGGAGAAAGGAAAGATGTCAGCCTCATGGCTTCAGTTCCGGGCCCTCCATTCGCGGTCCTCTAGGACGAGCTGTCCATTCCATTGCATGCCGCCCTTCACCGGCCGACGGTCGTCGGTGATCGGTCGAGAAACTCCAGCGGCGCTCGGTGCTCACCGCGGCAGAGGCCGGGTCTTGGCGGGGCGGAAGCAGCCGAAGAGCGCGCCCAGGACGTCCCTGAGCACCTGCCCCCGCTCTGGCACGTACCGCGGGTGCACGCCGGGCGCCGCGGCGCCGTCCATCTGCTTCCCCGCCGAGGCAGCCCGGCATTCTCGGCAGCTTCCTCTGCTTCCAATTCCAAGCCGGTGCTCCGAGCCTCCGAGCGTGCTCGGCTGCCTGCCTTCCTGCTGCGTGGAGTAGCGCGTGCGCTAGTGTGTCTGCGCGTGGGTGTGTGTCTGTGCGTGTGCGATCTTGGGGGCGGTGCTGAGCTGGTTGTGATCTTGGTGGGCGGGCACTGAGCTGTATTTAACCGCGCGGGCAGGGCGACTCGGTCCACGCCGTACTTTTCTTCTAGCCGCGGGCGCCTCGGGATCGGCGGACTCGGTTGTGTTGGCCGCGACCCCGGACGCCGAGTAGTGGGCGCGGGGGGGTCAGACCACGGACCAGGTGGGTGAGGACTGGGGCAGACCGCACGGCGACTGCACGGCAGAGCCGCAGAGGTGGCCGCGCCCGTAGCGGTGGCGGACGAGGAGGATTCATTCGTTCGATTCACCGGTGGGGGCGAGTCGTTAAACGAGACCGCGTTTGGAATTGGAAAAAGGCTACACCCGGGCGGAAGCGGAATAACTTCTGGCTACCGCTGAGGTTTGAGTAGATCAACGCGGAGCAGGGGCAGGGGCAGGCTCGGCGAGTCGGCGAGACTCGGCACTCGTCGCCGGCTGTTGCTTCTGAATCGAACCGAATTGCATGCCCTGCGCAGCGTGCAGTCAGCGCGTGATTTCGGCTGCTGATTTCCTCTGATAAAGCTTTTCATGCAGTCAGCAGGTGGACGAGGGGGATTCAGCATGCCCTGCTATATAAGAACAGCGCGTGATTTCCTCTGATAAAGCTTTTCATGCAGGAGTGCTGATGCTCCAGGTTGAACCATTAATATTGGTTCTTATAATCTAATGATGTGCTGCATCAACTTAGCATTAATCCAGTCAAGGGCCGGTTCATCAATCATCACGAGCAAAGGTATGTTTGGATCTTCTAGCAATAAACTATTAGAGTGAGATAGAAGAACGATATACTTTGTGTGATAAAAAATGGTGTTTTAGATTAAAAAAATTGTGCCACCAAGTTTAGCTATAAGAGCGTCCGCAACGGAGCCGGCGATTTTTTTGGGCTCGAGTGATGATGCTACGGAGTAGTAGTATATACCAGGCCAGGCCTCATTTTGGGCTCGAGTGAGCCGCTGCCCCTTGCCATCGGCAACGCCGCTGCCATCGCGGCTATGCTGAAAACCTACCTGCGACCGTGATGTGTTCCTCTGACCCACGCGACACCGAAGCATTCATGCTCCGGAGCCCTACCTGCCCGTAGTGCCAATTAGCCCTCTGACAACCCCAATTGCATGACCGTGGCGTCAATTTGACGAGAACCCGGTCGTAAACCCTATTACGGTGCACGCTGATGCCGCCGCACACTGCCGCTGCCATGGCTAGCGGCGGGGGAGGGGGCCGCTGAACCACCGTGATACCTCAACGGAGTCGCCTTAGAGCAAGTATTATAATACAGCCGGTTTATTGGTCAGGTTCCCTTCTGACCTAAGGTTCCTTCTCCCCAAGGTTCCTTCCCGCCCCACCCCCCACCCTACAATAGTTAACTCCTTCCAATTAATCTGGGGCCCATTTATCTATCTCACATAGTTTCTTGGTTCTTGAGCCAAAGCCAAAGTTTGTAAGCTTACAGCCCGACTTCCCTCTCTCTCCTCCCTTCTCTCCTCCACGTCAGCATTTAATTTGAAACTACGGCCGACATAATACTTGCTCTTATGGCCTTAATGCCGATGCGCTCGTTGATGGGGCTCAATTTGGTCTCTCTGGGCAATTTCTGTGGATGCCGTCGCCGGCAAACCGTGGGCCCTAGGTTGTGGGCTGTGGGCCACTGAGATAGGCTGAGAGGAGAGTTGGCCTGGTCGACCTGAGAGTGAGTCATGATGGTGATGGTGATGGTGATGTGGATCTGGGCTGGATGAGGTGGTGGATGGTTGTGTGTGTGGGGATGAGAATGTGTTAAAACTCTTGCATGCATAGAAAACCCACAGCCAAACTATAGGATTGCCAAATCCCTTATTTTCTTTTTTCCACTAAAGCTCATCGGTCTTGACCATGACCTGTACATACCTGGCGGTGTACAGATATACCTGCTTCACAGTGAAGTTAAGGATAGATGGATTAGATGGTCTCGTGCCTACGCTCAAGTTGGTTCATGAAGATGCTTCCGCGAGTGTTCTCTTACTTCCGCATACGATCCGCCATGTGGCGATGTAATAAATAATGTAAGCCCTTTTAATGTGTTCCTTTATCTAGTTTCGATGTATGGATTTGACTATCAACTGTTATATAATAATGTGATAGATTATATTTTCGCATTATTATTCATTCTGTGGATTTTCCCTTCATTGAAAATTTGAGGATGTTTCGCTCCGTTGTCGTCTTTCTTCGCCCTTCGCTCCCATACTGGTATGAGCTGGCGTGGAGTGGATTTCCATCCGCACTTGCGGATTGATTTATCCTGTTGGATTTTTATTTTTTTTAGGTTCTTCAACTTATTCAACGCGGCGCGGCACACATTGGAGTTGTGATCAAAGTGGTGGTGCAGTTTTAGGGCTCGTTTGGTTTGAAGTGGAACCAATCCGGATGAGTTGGGCTGGAGTAAGTATGCAGTGAGACGCCATCTCAATTCTCCGATCCGCATGCATGCAAGATCTGGTGCCGATGCCGCAGCCATCGTGCTCATGCAAAGGGATGTGGCCAGCCTACCATTTGATACTTTCTTAGAAACTATCTCTGGTCACTAGTTTCTAAGATGGCTTAGAAACTAAGGTGCCTGAAACTGAACGATGCCAATCAACCAAGTTCACCTTTTCAAAACAATACATGGACGAAGATAAAAAGAGTATTATTTATATCTGGCTACCTGAACACAATATGAAAACAAAAGAGTCATAAGAAATTTAGTACACCAAAGTACAGGTAACCACTCCTTAAATCAAGCTTAAACTATCTTTGCTTGCAGTTTTGTATTGTTTGAGTGTAACATATAAATAATTTGTGTAAACATGTGCTACTTTACCTTGGTCTAGGAAATTTAGAAGGTGGGGAAAGGGGGAGGAGGGAAGGGAGAGCAACATAAACATGATCTGTAGGCTATCCATGAAATAGTAAAAGATGGCAGCGGTAGACTAAATGGCCAGTCAGTGTACTAACACTAAATCGAGTATCGTCCTCGAAAAAAGTAAGAATCAAATTAGTAGCCATAAGAATTACATGAGCACAGAGAGGGAGTGATTCACCTTCTAAGTTGAAGCCAGCTGAAACATCAGGGACCACAAGATGCAGCATGTAAGGGCTTGAATTTTTTATGGCGACATGGATGGGAGTCCTACTCCTATGGAGGATCCCAGTGCAATTTGGAGAGGTTAAAGAATGTCTCATTGGTGCCTCTTCCAAGTGCACAAAATAGAATAGGTACTCCCCCTTTGGTTTTTATTCCTTTGATGGATCTGCATCAAATAATCCCCCGTTGAAATTTCTATTTTGCTAGAAAATTAACAAAGTGGAAAACAAACAATTTATTAATTTTAGTATTCTTATTAGTTTGAGGTTATTAAACAGTAATAATAATCCTTATATGTTCTAAAATTTTGCCCATGTCGCACGAGGGAGTCCAAATAAGCCCCCTTTTTTTTTTCCTTCTATAAAAAAAAAAATGGAGATATAAAAGGCCGGCCCATCTATCCTCCTCCTGAAGATGCCAAAGCTTGATACGGCCCATCTATCCTGTCACGTACTAGTCACGTGCGTATAGTGTGTAGTGAGTGTGGCGCCGATGCGAATTCTTCCTCGCCCCTCCACCTACCCAGCCCCGTCGTTCCTTCCAGACGAAAAATTGGGAAAGGGATGGCGCCGGCGGGACTAGATTTGGATTTGTACCTGCCCACCCAATCCGAATAAAACTCTTGCAGTCTGGCTGGATTACCAAATCCCCTCCCTCAAATAAACCGTCCTCCTTCACTAGGGAAGGGAGACGCCGGAGGCTGGAGGGGATTTGAAGAGATTTAGATTTAGATTGAAATTCCACTTGAGGGAAGGAAGCCTAGAGAGAGATCTAGGTAGGCATGGGGCTTGTGGATCTCATGCACCACACGTCCAAGGACCGGCAGCAGGACTGCAGGCGACGGCGAGCTCAAGCCACTAGTAAGCCGACTCTTCTCAGCCTGACTATTTTTTTTTTCTTGATTTGTTGATAAAAATCCAATCTTTTTAATGTTTGGGTAGGCTAAGGTTCCCCACCCATCTCCTCCTTGTACTTTCGATTTGGATGTTCGCATGGCAGAAAAAAGGCCTCTTTTCTGAGATTTCTAGAGGAGTAGCAATATGCGCTATCTCGTTCAGATAATGCTACTAGTAGTATTCAACTGAATTCTTTCGTTTATATAGTAAGATCCGATATGAGAGCAGACATTGTGGTGACCGCAGTGTTGTTCCTCTGGCTTCAGCTGGATTGATGAAACTAGAGGGGACTAGTATATTGCCCGTACTAGAGGGGATAGATGGAGGCTGCTATGCTCTGCATGGGGAAAAAAAAAAAAACCTCTCATACATGCTCAATGTGTTGCTCTGCAAGTTGGGAGAACAAATGTTCTCCTCTGTGTTGGTGTGTGCTTGCTAGATGCTGCTTTGCGCCTCAAATTCTGAATTATTTGTAACAATGTATGCTGTGCTCCAGATGGATTGGTTGCTTCACAGGACAGAATAAATGTCTTGCCCTGTCAGCAAGATGGTGATTCCCAGGGTGGTGAGCGTGACATACAGATGCCAAACCTTCCAGAGGTACGCTATGACATTTTTGCAAATTGTAGGCTTATTAGTGCAAGTAAACTGCCAGTTAACCATGTGTCAAGATGGCTCCTAAACGCTCGCTTTTTACCAAGTGCATAATTAACTTTCAACAACAGATAGCATTTGCTCCTAGGTGTAATAATGTCGCGACCATCCTTTGTCTTCCAAAGGAGCCTCATAAGTTGCCTTCAAAAATTGGCACTTCCCATGTACATTATCTATATAGGTCCCTACTTGCTTTGTCCTAGGATACCAAATGTCCCATCTAACCCTTCCTGCTTACCATATTTCGATTAGCTGTTATATATGTGAATGTTTCCTTTTTAAACTGAGTTGGAGGCTTAGTTCGCCTAGAATCCTGTGCGTTTCGAAACAAAAATTTGAGCGCTTGGATATTTTGTATGTCAGGACAGAGGGGGTATAATCATTTACAGTTTAAAAACAAATGGTTGCTTTCTAGGTAGGTCATAACTTGTGTCTTTGTGGCATCATCAAGTTCCACACTTCCACTCGCTTCAAGTCTTAATAATGTGGCATGTTATCTGCGGCGCTAGACCATTACAGGCAATAACATTGTAACTTAGACCTGTATATACCCTTGTAGCTCTAGGATGATATTTTTTTATCTGACCTGCTCGATCCATTATATCCTATAAGTTCAGTTATTAAGGTTTATATCACATTTCTTACACTAGCGCTGCCAAAGTTGATCAATATTACACAATTACATGGACCTCCTGTTTGTACATGATGCACTATGGGTACCCTGTCCAGAAGTGCATGTTCTTTTGGATCGCACGCTGTTGTACAGTAAACATCATCCTGTCCATTGTAGTTGGCAAAAAAAGCGATTAAGTTGGGCACATGCCTGATTTGGGCATCTATATGTTTTCTTTAATGTATACATATATGTATTTTGTAGTGTCTAATCAGGTCTGGCCACTGGCAGTTTTTTGTATGTTTCCATTTACCTTTATAGTTGTGATACTGAACTTATCTTCCATGCTTTTTTTGCATGCAGGACATCTGGCGTCACATACATTCTCTGATGCCAATGCGAGATGCTGCCCAAGCTGCCTGTGTCTCTCATGCTTTTCTACGTTCCTGGAGGTGCCATTCCAACCTCACTTTTTCTGCTACAGCATTGGGTATGAATAAAGAGACTTGTGTAAATGATGAAATTGCCAGAGACTTTAGTAGCAAGGTTGACCAGATCCTGAAAAAACACTCGGGCATTGGTGTGAAGAAACTTATGATTGACATGATTCAATATTACACTGCCAAGGATTCTTGTTATGTCAACAGTTGGCTTCTGATTGCTGTCACACCAGGAATTGAGGAACTTACACTTAAACTGTCATTGGTGGGGGAATACAATTTTCCATGCTCACTTTTGTCTAATGGGAGTGGAGAGTCAATCCGTTATCTCCATCTTTGTGGTTGCTCGTTGCGACCCACAGCTGAACTTCCTAGGTTAAAAAGCTTGACAAAAGTGCGGCTTCATGCTGTCTGTATTACTGGGGATGAGTTAAGGTGCCTTCTGTGCAATTGTTTTGCTTTGGAGCAGTTGGTACTCACGAATTGTTATGAGATGGTTTGCTTGAAGATCCCTTGCATGCTGCAGCGGCTCAGGCACCTAGAGGTTTTTGGCTGTGAATATCTGCGAGTGATAGACAACAAAGCTCCAAATATATCCAGCTTCATGTACAGCGGAGAACGCATTCAACTGTCACTTGGAGGCACATTGAAAATGGAGTACATACACTTGTCGTTCAAGGGTGCACTTCATTATGCTTGTGTTGAACTTCCATCCAGCATGCCAAACCTCAAATTTGCTAATATACATTCGAAAAAGGTATATGCTTAAAGTTTTAGCTGGGCTAGTGATATGCATATCATGATACTGCTGCAGTCATACCTTGAGTATAACTAACCTGACATCTTTATGCAGATGGCCAATACACCAGTGCTGCGCAGCAAGTTTGTCCACCTCAAGAAGCTAAGTCTTACTCTTAGGACATCTCCGGAATTTGATTATTTTTCTCTAGTTTCCTTGCTTGGCGCTTGCCCCTCCTTGGAGACACTGGTCTTGGATGTAAGTCGCTGTTCATATTTCTGTGATTCTAATAGCTATGACAGTGGAAACAGTACTACAATTTTTCCCCCCCTTCTCATCTTAGGTGTCCCAGGAGAAAAAATGGAGCATGTCTCCATATTCACAGATCCCTCAGATCTGAGGAAGATTCAAGGACAGCAGCATCACAAGATGAAGAGAGTGAAGATCGAAGGATTCACATCTGCAAAGAGTCTTGTTGAGCTTACTTGCCATTTTCTTGAGAGCATAACGTCACTTGAATACCTTGCGCTGGGGTACTATCAGAGTTCTCTAAGGTGTTCTGTGCCTGCTAACAGACGTCGCAAGTGCTTGACACTGCCCATTGATGTTCTCAGGGAAGCCCAACGAGGACTCTTGGCTATCAGGACATACATTGAGCCTAAAGTCCCTTCCATGGTCAAGCTACGTGTGGTTGAGCCTTGCCTTCGATGCCATGCTGTTGTTAAACTTTAGATGTGTATAAGAATTCAAGTTATCAGAAGTGTCCATGCTGTTTTATTGTCTAGTCTTTGGAAGTGTCATTGTTTCTTCAAGTTATCAGAAGTGTCCATTTTGTAGCATTGGTACTTGAGAGCACCTGTGCTGCGGTTTCTAGTTAACTGCGTCATTTAAGGCTTTGGGTTTGTATCTGCTGAAACTATGTTGCTGTAACTCAATAAATAGCAGGGAACCTCCTGTTGATAACTTTTGGGGCCAATTGTGTAACTATTCTAGAGTCTAATTGCTCGTTTGCTCCTGTTTTTAGTTTTCCAATTGTGCAAATGCCCCTAATAGGGGCAAATGAGCAATTAAAACAATTGCTAATAATAGGGTCAAACGAGCAATTGGAAGACTACTTTCTTTTGAGAGATGCAGGGCACCTGTTTTTCCTTGTCCAGTGAATTATAAACTGTATACCATTGGATACTTTCTGTCCCCTTTGTTGAGCCTGGTGCAGGTGAGGTCAGCCACCGCTACATCGTGTGGCGGTGCTGTGTGGCTTGCTCAAAGGAATAAGGGAGGAGCTTTGGGAGGTATCCGGCGTGTATATTGTTTGAATATTTGTGGGGTGGTTTAGATCAAATGAACTGAACCGATTGGTTCTCACACAGTAAACGTTTCAAAAGAAGAGTTACACATAATTATAAAGAAAAGATTGAATGTAAATTGTAAATGAATTGTACGCGCATTGGTTTAGAGTTCGTATTTCTTGGGCCCAAAATGATTTTTGTGGCTTAAGACCTTTATATTCTTTGGCCGGAATACTCCCCACCCCCCCCCCCCACCCCCGATTGGAACGAAGATGGAATGTGCTTTGCAAGTTACTATCCAATCTAGCACTTATGTCTATGTGTAACTACTCATGTGAAGCTGATTTAGTGAAGCATCTTATAAAGCATTCGGCAGAGCTTTTGAGTTCCTTATGAAGTGGATTATTTTCTGAACTTTTATATTGTTTGTTGTCCTAGTGGTGCAAACACTGTAGGCCGAAACAGGAATAGATGAACAGTAAATTACCTGGTTTCTGCTTTTACTTCGACAAAAGGCAATGTTATGTTTTTTTGCATGTAATTAGGAAGAAAGTGCAAAGGCTGAGATGTCTCATAGCGCGCCCTGTTAAATCAGAGAAACAAGACATATTACAGGCTAAGTTATAGGTGGCCCAGCTTGCAACCATACTGATTTTACTTCGAGATTTCTTGTGTCTTTGTTTCTAAAGACCCTAGATCCCAGTCGGCTGAACTAGAAATGTCTACCTATGTTTCTGTATTATCCTGCTTTTCTTACCCTTAATCAGTGAGCTTCAGTTAGGTCAGTTTTAACTCGATACTACCCTGGAATATGAAGTGTGGCTCTAGTGCATAACACGTTAAGGCTTTATTCTTATATTATTTGTGGACATTATTGTTTGGCTTCGGTATGGCCTTATGATTTTTCATATTCAGAATATGTTTTGTTTTATTTCATATTGCAGGTTTTCTTAACTAAACACTACAGAAACAGGTGCTCTGATGATCCAGATTTTTTTTTACTTGATTTTGAGGAGATTTACGATATTGATTCGAAAACAAGGTCAATCACAAGAGCAAAAAGTTGTGGTAAGATATTCAACTTTTAGTTTTTTAATCTATTTGAACATTACTTGTTTTGATACATTTGAATTCATGAGCTGTAGCATCAGGACATTTGGAGTATTTCTCCATTGATGTAATGATCTTTGAGATAAATCTACATGTCAGCAAATACAAAAAAAAAAAAAAGTGTCTACTTTTGTTTTCCTAGATCACTGATATCCACCTATCTGTGACAGGTCAGTATTCCTGAAGTAAAGAGATAGGCGTAACGACTTGCTACTGATACCCGATGGAGGGTCTTTTAGAATTATCGACAAGGTAATATGTGTGCTTCTGATTTTTTGTCATCTGTTTCGTCGAAGTGGGCTCTAGTAGTGGAGGCGGACATCAAAGTCACTACTCACAGGGAACAATCACCTGACTAACCATTTTCATCTGCAGCCTTCTTGCTCTATTGCAGGTACAAGGTGCTACACCAATGCGTCGTTGCAACTTGATACAAGCACGAGCAATGAAAGACCAGCTGGGCTAGGAGTTTCTCCTAGACCCTAACCAGCAGCTCAAATGCTTCATCAAGGCAAAGATTCGACAAGGGTCTTCAGTCTTATTGGCTGAAACTGCTGCTGTCTTTGGCAGCAAGAATCACCAGATCGACAAGGGTCTTCAGTCTTATTGGCTGAAACTGATGCTACCTTTCTCACAGACAAGCAGCTCCTTGCAAGCTTCCTCAATGGACCAAGACATGCTCAACCACCACACTAGACAAGGAGACCAGCTGCACAGAGCTTCCTAAGCAATGCTGAAGGAACTACCTGGAGATTGCTAGTTCAGTTAAGCATTCCGTAGTTCAGTCACACATACTTTCAGATTGCAGATCACTTGTACCAATGCTGCCCATAGTGCTAGTTGCCCTGTATCTTGGGAGAGTGTCTCCGGCATTGCAGCTTCATGCTGCTAGTAATAAAATTTCATGTTTCCTTGTCTCAAAAAAAAAAAAAAAAAAAAAAAAAAAAAAGTTCTGTGTGCATGCTGGATCTTCTGGATTCTTCTAACCTTGACCTGATATTTTTGGTTCATGTCCCTAGTCTACTTCTATATTCGATGGGATTCATTAGCAGTTTATAGCATTAATATTTCAGAGTCAATCATCTATGGGGAAATTCTACTCTGAAATGCAGAGAACTAAAACTAGATTTTTTCAAAATCAGATACACATCACACAAACAATGATATATTATTAGCATCACCAATCATTATATCAGAAACAACCACAACGTATGCCTAACAAAATAGATCTCCCATCTTATCGTTCCCAACTCTAGATTTCCCTACAGTAATATCAACAACTAACAATAGATCTCATCTTATCGTTCCCAATTCAAGATTTCCATACGGTAATATGAATTCTCCAGCCAGATTTTTGTTGCTCCCGAATCCCCACCACTCAGTCCTCCTCAAATCCAACATGGGTATCCAGAAGCTCGTTCACCTTGGCGACGAGGTCCTCCCGGCGATCAGAGATGTACTTGGCGCGACCATGGGCGGGACGGGGACGGCCTCGGCGGTATCTGGTGGCGCGATTCACGAGCTTCTGTGCCTTTTTGCCAAGGAGGTGGGCTCGGGCGCCGGCAGCCCCTTGCTCGAGGCGCCCGGCGCGGCGGAGCTCGATCCCGATCCCATGGAGCCGCTTCAGGATGACCTGGTCGCCGTGGTGGCAAGCGCGGGGAGGACCTCGTCGGCAAGCTCGAGGCCGATCTTCGCAAGCCCAGCGACACGACGTACAGCTGGTGCCCCCTCGAACATCCAGAACGCGGTGCGGTCGGGGTCGTTGTCGAGGACGGGGTCGGTGTAGAAGTCGGCGTCGTCGGCGTCCTCATCGCTGCTGCTGCCCAGGGCGAAGTGGTTCTTCCCGCTGCCACCGTGCATGTACTCGAAGATGGCCGCCCTGCCCTCGGCGACCGGCAGGACCTTGTTCGGGATCGCGTCCAACCATCTCGGGGGCATCGCGGCCGACGAACTCGATGAGGTGGGGCTCTCCGGCGGCGACGAGATCCTGGATCCGCGCGAGGGGGGACACGTAGAGCCGAATCAGCCCCATGGTGGCTGATGCGGGGTAGGGAGGTGGTTGATGCGGGGGATGCGTGGGGAGGGAGGTGGCTGTTGCGGCCGGTCCGCCTGGGCATTCGGTAGAAACCGACGAATCGGTTCGGTATTAAAAAGTTCGGTTTCCAAACACAAGTCACCGATCTTGGTTTACCCAGTGGTGATTGATGATTTAGGAGATTTAGTTTTTCATTTGTTGATTTTTCAGTTTACAACGAAATAATGAAATGCCATCTTCATAGCAGTAGTGTAGTGTAAATACTTTTTATATTTATTCTTCTACTAAACATGTATTCTTTCAGTTGATATTGCAAAAGTCTTTTAGCTTTGTAGCATACATTAAGCTGACAGACTCAAACTGAGTACAAAATGTCTCTACTACTTTGTAGACGCGGCTTTGTAGTGCCCTTGCTCCAGGCAACCAGCCCCGGCCGGCCTCTATATTCGTCTAGGATTTTTTTTTTTAATCCCCTTGTTGATCACTCAATCTGGAAACAAATTATGATAGCTTCAAGATCACAACCAAGTAATTTTGTAAATTATTTGAAGACAGAGTAAGCATAAAGTTTGGAGAAGAATATTTATAGAAATATCTTACAAAATGCCCCTTGAAGATTACTCTAATGCAGGGGTCCAAGCTTGGGTGTTTCTTCAGCAGCAACTCCATGTCTTTGTGTACGTTAAAATTTACCTGTGCTGACCAAGAGTATGAAAGCATCATGCATCAACACATTGTAATCCAGTTTTAATATCTCTACGATGAATCTACCACTTCTCTTTTGTCGCTGTTGAAAATGTTTTTGCTCCCAAAGCAAACAAAAAAAAAAATGTTTTGTTCAAGGATGTTCTATCCAGTACTCAGCTAGCTAGTTTGCGTTTGGTTTTAGCTTGCCTGGATCACCTGTTTGGTTTTCATGGGCTAGCAACTAGTAATTGCTAATCTTTTTGATTTTGAGGATCTAGACAGGAGGGATAATGGGTTATGGGTGGGCTAAAGTTTAGCTAATAACTCACTAAATATGGCTAATATGGGTTAAAGTCCAGTAGTCCTTTAAACCTAGCTAGCTAATATGGGCTACGGTCTAAATAGGGAACCCTCTAAATAATTCGTGACCCTCCAAACCCCGGTGACCCTTTTGGCTTTTCTAGATACATTGATTTTGTTATGCTTCCTAGTTATACACTATGCCTAGATACATAGTAAAATGAATGGATCTAGAAAAGCTAAAGTGAACTACACATTAAAACGAAGTGGAAACAGTAGTTTTTGTGTTCAGCTAATGGTTAAATAGGGTAAGGTATACATGTATTCATAGATATGCTATAGATATACCTATAACGAAAAGACCAGGATACATCTTCCGACTTCTACAGCTACTTTCTTTCTACTACACCTACTAGTACAGGGCAAGGTACATGGCTGTATATGCCATCTACACTCACCACAACAATTACAAATGGAATAGGTGTAATTGTCTATAACTAATAACTCTATGTAGGTTATAACACATTCCTAAAATAAATTGAATGCGTATATCAAATGAGCACAATTACCTCGATCTATTTTGACAGAACAGTCAAACTCCATTAGCTCTTGCAGGAGTCATGTGTGAACATGCATAGGATGTTCTGTTGCATCGTATTTGTACAAGACAAATAATATCACACAGGCTGCTCAGTTTTATGCCATTTTCTGTTCCTATAAGCTCATTTAGCATTTTTGTTTTCTTATACTTTTTTTCGTATGAAAACATATTTTCTTTAATTATATTTTTTAAAAGAAGATAAATAAACCAAAGCACGTCCTTACTACTGGCAAGGATGCGTCCTGCATGATAACTTGGCAATTTACTTTGCCCCTTGACCAAATGCCGAAATATTTGTTCTCCTAACTCTTACCTTGCTTACTATGGTTACGTGGCCAAAGCTAAGTTTGTTTGTTTCACCAACGCAAGACATTTCGTCGATCAGGTGATTCATGTTGTGCTATGCCTGTACGCCCTAGAAAGCAAGTACCTCACATTTACTTATTGACCAAAGCAATGGCGATGGGTCGGTGAATGCCTGATGGGGCAGGGGAGATCCGCCATCCCGCCATGCCTACTGAGGTCCCTGCGCCTCTCAGGACAGCTCGGTGGCTGCGACAACGTGAGAGGTCGGCTCCGCTCCGCCCCCCTTTGTGCTTCTCGCGGTCGCGGCGCCGAGCGCCCAAGCCTGCTCCCTTGATTTATTTCTCTTTGGAATTCTATACGCTGCCGGAGGGACATAGGGGCGGGGAGCGGGCGGTTGCAACTTAAACTGGGCTGACACGCAGGGACGGCGGCAGTGTCTCCATTGCGGCCAGCATCGCGCTGCAGTCATAATCGCCTGCGATCCTCCTCGCGCTGCCGTCCACCGTCATGCCTCGCATCACCACCTTGCGAGATGCTGCCTGAACGCCGTTCGCCACCGCGGCCTGCGCGCGACTCTGCCGCTGCTGCCCGCGCTGCTCCTCGCGCCGCGCCGCCGCCGCCTCCTTGTTTACATGTTAGAATTTTTAATTCTCAAAAAAAATGTTAGAATTTTTTTGGAAAAAGTATAGTTGGAACTCGTTTAGTTTATTTGTGGTAAATATTATTCTACCATAGGGTAACTAGGCTTAAAAGAATCGAGCAATATACATCTAAACTGGCATTAGTTGTTTTTTTTACCTACATTTCATACTCCAAACATGTGTCTTTTAATGTACTTTTTGGAAATATGCCGTGGTAACAGAAATAAAATCGTCCATTTATAAATTTGTACTTATTTATGTTTACCATTTATGTTATGATTTGTACTAATTTTTTTTTTTCATGTGCTATTTTTTTAGAAGTGCTCAATGAATATAAATTAGCACGATGCTTTATACTACATTAGTGACAAAGTGTATGATTGTAAAAGTAGAGTAGATGTTAGGGCGGATTCTTATCTATACCTATTAATAAATCCTCCATCCTTTACGTCATAATCCATAATCCATTCTGTCCCTTCTACTACTCGTGTCTGCTCCAATGTGATTGGCCCTCTCCCGGGCTGGGTGCGGCGGGACTATGTGCCAGGGCTGGGCCGCGTGACTCTCCAGCCTGCGCTTCGCTCGCTCGATCGCGCTTAAGGCGCTTAGGCCTTGTTTACATGTTAGAATTTTTAATTCTCAAAAAAAAAATGTTAATTTTTTGGAAAAAGTATAGTTGGAACTCGTTTCGCTTTGTTTGTGGTAAATATTATTCTACCATAGGGTAACTAGGCTCAAAAGAATCGCCTCATCGCAATATACATCTAAAAGCGGTGTAATTAGTTGTTTTTTTTTACCTACATTTCATACTCCAAACATGTGTCTTTTAATGTGTTTAATGTGATGTGATGGGGAGAGAGTGAAAAAAAGGTTAGAAATTTTAGCCATATAAACAAGGCCTCGAGGCCCAACTTTAGTGCCAAATTTGGTAAATTTGCAAATTTGGCACAAATAGCACGCTCCATTTGTTTGTAGTAAATATTATCCTACCACGGGGTAAACCCGACTCAAAAGAATCGTCTTGCAAAGTACATCTAAACTCGTATAATTAGTTTTTATTTTTATCTATATTTCATACTCCTGACATACGTCTTTTGGAGCATTTAATGCTTTGATGTGATGAGAATGCGGGGAAATTTGGCACCAAAGTTGGGCCTCTAGGTCGTGTTTGGATAGAGGGTTGGTATGGGTTTGACCCATATGAATCAGCGTTTGGTTGGTGAGTGATGTGGGTTTGGGTTGGACCTCGATAGGAATATACTACACAGTCGTGTCGGAATGCTCCCTCCAAATCGGCGGACCACTCCCACCCGCCTCCACGCCTGTCTACTCCGTCTGCTTCGCTCCGTGCGCTAGGTGGGGGGGGTGGCGGCATCTTTGCAAGGAGGGCGCCATGGCCGCGGACCGGGCGGGAAGGCGCCATGGCCGTGCGGGGGGGGGGGGGGTGGCGTTGTTGCAAGGAAGGGCGCCATGGCCGCGGGACCGGAGCGAGGGGGAGGGCAACATGGCGGCGCGAGGTGGGGGAGGTGGTGGCCGTCGGGCGGGGAGGGGCGCCATGGCTGCGGGGTGGGCCTCCCCCGGGGCGATGAGCGCGGGCGCCGACATGGCGAGATCCGCCCCGAGCTCGACGGCGCTGCCTCCTTCCTGCTCCCTCCACCGGAGGGGAAGCGGGGCACGGTCTCCGTCGCGGGGGGAGAGAGGCCGGGGCAGGGAGAGAGAGGCCGGTAGGGAGAGAGGCCGGGGCGGCATGGGCGGATCCAAGGATATTCCCAGTTTTTCCGAATACCCAATATTTTTGTAACTTCTTTATGTGTATATGTGTATATGCTTATGTATATATATTTCTAAAATGTAATTTTTGTCCTGTTTTAGCTCATTTGTATTGTAAAACTCTAAAAAGCGGCCTTCCTACCGGGCGGCGTGTCGGAGTGGGAATACCCAACCTTGAAATCCTACCTCTGCCACTGAGGGCGGGGGAGAGAGGCCGGCGGGAGCTGCGCGGCGGTGTTTGCACGGGAGGTGTCCGGGCGAGAGAGATAAGGTAGACAAAATAGGAAAAAAGAAAGCTAGAGCATGACATGTGGGCCCATAATTGCATGATGCTAACGGTGTTAAAATTGTGTCCATCCTAACCCTCAATCCTCCTAACAAACAAAGAACTGGGTTGACTCCAACCTCCCAACCAAACATGAGATGGATCGGCTCCGACACGTAAAAATGGATCGGTTCCAACCCAACCCACTTGGCTCCCAACCAAACACTTTACTACTCCGTCCGCGCGGAAAAAAGATGCATGTGTCGGTCAAACTTTCTCAACTTTGACTATTTTGGTAGAAAATACGTGCAACGCTCATATCTTCAAATAAATTTATTAAAAAAATAGACTTAAAGATCTTTTCTGATGATACTAATTACTTAGTATAAATATTTATATATTTTAATATATAATTATCGGTAGTTTAAAAACGCGTTTGTTTCTCGGGAAACGAGAATTATATGTTTTTTTGGGACGGGAGAGAGTAGTATAATGCCGGTGCTAACTTTACGGCTTTCATCTGGGAATGACATGAAATAACCAAATGACGACATCTTTGAATAGTAGTTTAAGTCACACGCAACCACATAGAAGCATGTAAATTATCTGGAATACACTCATCCATAACAAATGCATAATAAATTCATGTCTGACCTATCTACCCAGCTAATTTACGGAGAGAATAGTAGCGGCTGTTCGTTGCCTCGTTGGGCCGATGATTAGGGCATACAAAGTGTTGTCTCCTAACCCGTATCTCGTTCCTTCCAAGTTTAAATTCGTAATTTAAAACGACTTAGTAGACTAGGACATATATTGTTTGGACCTTTAACATGTCTCATAGTAGCTTCACAATTCCTTTGTTTGCAGGCCGGTGCAACATGATTGTCGAAGCCTCTTTAACAACAACTCATACAATGGTATATAAATTGTCTCATACTCCTACATTTTAATCATGAGATGTTGTTTCAAAGCGAGAAATTCATTATCATTTGAACCATCACTTTCATCCAGGTCATCAAAAATCCTTGGGACCGTCGCTGGTCGTTGGGATGAGCAGAATCACGGTAACAATGTCACCACGTTGGTTTATACAAAGTAAATTCCTACAAAGTATCGTGCGTTCCAAGTTTAAATTCGTGGCTTGGTGTTTCGCCAGGACATATAATTGTTCTGGACCTTGAACATATTAGCTCAAAGGTTCACTATATGGGCCTTTTGTTGGCAGGCCGGTGCAACATGGAATTCTCGAAGCCTCTTTTTAAGGGATTAGCACGAATTGAAATTTGGTCATGATGAAAATCATCGCTGAGTTGAAAGCGAAAAATTCTTATCATTTGAACCATCACTGAGAAAGCAGGCCATCGCTTCGTTGGGACCGTCGCTGGTCGCTGGGATGAACAGAATCACAAGAAACATCTCACCACGTTGGTGGATAATGAGCAAATTCAAATATTATTATATGTCCTAAAGCTAGCCGTTTGTTTGGTGTCGCAAATACAGAGTATAGTTTATTAGATTAACGTAGAGCAAAATAAACCGGATGCCCAATAGGCTTCGTTTTGCTGGTTCCTGGTTGGCGTTGCAAATCCCGAAGACCTGGAAATAGAGAGCCCGAGGTCCAATCTTTGGCTTGCGAATAAACATATCCGAAGGCAGACTAGATGATCAAAGAGATTATCCGAAGGTTCAGATTGGGTGAAAAGATCAACTTGATTGCTTTGTTTTTGTGAATTATATATTGAATTGATCCCGTTTCCTCCACTACTACTACAATCTATAGGCTTTTGGACAGCTATCAGAGCAGTGGATTGGTTGTGTAGTTGCATGCTCCTTGTTAGTCACTGGCATCATTGCAATCTGCTGCATACGTAGTCAAATAAAAAGCAACTCCTTTCATGTGTGATCTCCTCAGCAATTAGTAGGAGTAGTGCTTTATGACATTTAGGAGGAACAGCGCTATAAAAATAAATAAGTGGATAGGTGATCAGTTGAAGCGGAGAGGTACTGAATCGCTCATGTATTATTATTCCGCCACAAGCCGACGCAGGAGTCACTATTAAGGCTTGACCTCTGCCTTCCATGGCGATCTCAGCAGATATCTCATACGTATATGATTGAAGTGCAGCGAATTCAGACTATAAAGTTCGATGGAGGATGGAGTAATTATGAAACCACATGCATGGTGATGTGGCATACCATAAGTGTCCTAAGTTTATCCTGTTGCAAGGAGAGTCAAATATGAAGAAAAAAAAAATGGAGCACATTAGGTGGTGTTAGTACTTCTCAAAACAAAAGGAATGAAGTTGATGGATTGCACGCAACGCTAGCTAGCGCTCTTCCAAAGAAATATATATAGTATCTCATCGATGATCAATAATCAGGTACTTCGACCTAATCTGTAACCTGGTGATTAGCTGGGGCCTTGGGACAACAAAATTACCCTCTAAGTTTAAGTTCAGTAAAACTCGGTTTCAAAAAGCGACCGTCTGGTTACTTGCTGATAAGCTTTTCCCTACTGACTCTTTGGGAATTACTACTGTACAGAAGAGGATGACTAATCATGGTGTGGTACAACAAATCTGTTCCCCTGCATCAACTTCGAGTAGAGTGCACCATGTAGGAGGTCAAATATCCTCTGTGAATTTCAGAAATATATTCCTAAATCCTAATGCCATTTCCATGTGGTTGGAAATGAGCATCATGACTAGGAACAACCAAGTGGTAAAAAAAAACTGACAACATTGCTAGCAACAGTTTAGTGATCTTCAGTCGCTGGGGCCAATGGGCCATTGCCATCCCATACTGAAAGTGAGAACAGTTTAATGATCTTGTGTGTTGGATTTAACAGTTTCTGTGGAAATCATTTTTCCTTCTAAATATTCCACCAGAACCAGAAGTGTAGATAAAAAAAAATACAGGAAAAAAATGGACATTCATATGTGGATTAGTCATTCAGAGCTAGGAAATGAAAGGTTGATTATTCTTTACTCAGATCTTAGATGAAAATATCTTCTGGTTTTTTCATGGAAACTTGCAGTAGGGAATTTGACTTGAATAAAAGAATTACGACTTTCACAAAGAAAATAGCTCAAACTCTGACCAACGAATGAACAATAGTGGAAGGGCACGCTGTCGTATTCCCTAAGGAATCTAGAATTTGACTATACACAATTAAATGAGTCAGTCTCAGTCTTCAAATAAATTACAATAGACCAGCAAGGCACGTCGCATGGAGATGGAATTCCAAGTCATACAAAGACACAACAAGGTCTCCTATGCTTACAGCAGCGCAACCATATATAGGACAATTTGGTAGTGGCAGTAGGACTGCAAATTGCGCCCAATAAAACTGTTTCCGTGACTGATCAACGGCTGAAGGTTTTTCCTCAATTCCCCGGCACTGGCACGCATACGCATTTCACATTGCTTAAGCCATGGCCGGCCGGCCCAACGTTGAAAGCAACGTACATACTGACATCACACAAGAACTAAGACGGTTACGCCGACAATTTGCGGGCTTAGCTTTGTACAATTGTACGTAGTACGTATTTGGTTGCAAAGCTCCCACTATCGTCGACGACTTGTCGTTCTACTCGTCGATTTGAATTCAAATGCCCGCGCCAAGTCGTCCCACGTAACGAGCAGGCAACTTCCGCGGACGAGCTCTTCGTTCTCTCTATATAATGGTTCCTTCAGCCAGAGCTGAGCGTATCAGATCCTACTATATCTTGCACATTGCAAAATAACCTCGATCGTGCAGAGATACAATATCTTGAGGTCATCGACCATGGCCGTGCTGAAGAACAAGAACCTCGTGCTGCCGGCGGTGATCATGCTGGCCATGGTGTTGTCGATGGCGCTTGGCTCGGCCGCGGCGCGGCCTCTGACAGCTGGAGAAGAACTGCCCGGAGAGGCCGCGGCGGCGACTCCATCGTCAGGTTCATCCGGCAGCTATATTGGCAGCGGCTAAGCGGGGCAGGCCCCTCGTGTAATGGTTCGACTTGGGACCCGAACAACGGATGCCCATAACCACCACCATGAGTTGCAGTCTTGTTATGAAGATATTCTTTTAACGCATGGCATGCAACAAAAAAATTATTTTGTTTTGGAGGCCAGCCAGCGCCAGCAGTGCATCGATCATTTTGTATTACTATAGTAGACTTGTTAACGTGCTTATGCATGATATTCTTTTATTTATTTTGTTTTGGTTTTGGCTGTGTACATCCTCGGATGTAGAGACCAGATATTGTTATCCATTATCTAAAAAAAGAGTATTTTTTGTTTTGGAGGCCAGGGGCTATATTTGTACTTCCCAATTCCCATGCACGTGTCAAAATAATAACTCCCTCGTACAGAATTTAAGGTTCATGACACTTTTTGGACAGAATTACAACCACGATTATATTCTATTTCTAGTACTACAAACTTATATATGAAGAGAATTCTTGTATTGTTTTTCTCATGTCTAGATTCATGATCAGAAATATTGTACCTGTGGTGGCAGCTTGCAGGCACCACGGACCAGCAGTAGCACCATGTACAAGGACGAGAAGAAAAGGTCAAGAAGGCTCTCGTCAATGACTTCGCTGTCTCGGCCACGGGCCACATGCATAATTTTGACTCGGCTCGGTTGGGCCCAAACCATCGCCTTGTTTCCTTGACGAGACAACTTGTGCGAGCAATTGTAACATAAATATGACCAAGTAGATAGTTGTAGCATGAATCGATCCTAAAGTATAATCCAACGTAAAGAAAGTTTTTTTTATTCGCCTTTGCAAAAGTTTTGCACACAGCCATTTATATATTATTACAGAGACCAAAACTCTAGCAGAAAAGAAGTTCTCAGAAAGCAACAGAAGTAAATAAAGGATCTAAAAGCGTCAAACGATGAAGTAAGCATTGAGACTATGAAAAGATAGCCATCATCCATTTTGGCGAAAATCTTCATTGGTCTCCAAAAGAAGCCTCAATTATAGTAATATTATTATAATTCTTAACTTTGAGATTATGGCAAATATACCTTAAAGCATTTTCTTAGAAATTTATACATGGGACTCTTGCTTGGAGAGAGAACACAAAATTTTGACCAAGCAACAACAGTGGAAGAACACATTGTCGTATTCCATAAGAAATCAAGGGTTTTGACCATGAAAACGAGTTTTGTGTTGAATAAACGACATGTTGCTCGTTATCGTTGACCAGCAACGTACGTCGTTGTCCCATGGATCGTTTTTTTTTTTTTTTGAGGAAACTCCATGGATCGTAATTCGAAGTCTACATATGGTACGTGTGGTCTTCATGACAGCTACGCAACCATAACACTTCAATTCCTACGCACTGCAAACTCTATGTGTAATTTGTTTCCTAATGCCGGCGCGGTTGGTACTCACATATTGCTTCTACCAGGACTAGTTCACACTGTCGACAGCTACGTATAGTAGTTGTCGCGTCTCACAAAAACCAAATTTTGTATTTGTGAACTAGCAGGCTTGTACGCTGTATTTCGGTGTAAAGTTCGACCAATTGATCTCGCAGAAGAAGATAAAAGGTTCGATAAATCGGACTACGTACTGGCGTCTGGGGACTTTTTTTTTTCGAAACCGTGCATTAGCATGTTATATACATGCTCCAAGGAGGTCACTTATTTTTTTTGTCTAACGGAATTCAAATATACGCGCGCCAATGCAAGTCGTTGATCACGTAACGCGCAAGCAACTGCCGCGTACAGTGGCTTGTATCCACGGCACTGCTGCTGTTCCTTATATAATGTGTGTTTGTTGGACCAGCGATTAGCGTGTCAAAGCACACAGCTGCTTGTGCATTGTGAAGCTAGCTCTAAGCTCTAGCTCCGAGCCGAGGTAGCCAGAGAAGAGAGAGAGAGCTATCGCGGAGAGAGAAGCTTGAGATCACCATGGCCGTTGTGCGGAGGAGGTTCGTCGTGCCGGTGCTCATCATGTTCTTGGTGTTTTCGGCGGCGGCGGCGGCAACCGTCAACGCAGCGCGGCCTTTGGCGGGGAGGAACCGTCCGCTGAAGCCACTGCCGGCGGGTCCGTTGTCAGCAGGTTTCTCCGGCAGCGGCTAAGAGGACCAGGCCACTCCTGCCAAACTTGGAACCCAAACGGTGGATGCTGATGAGCTTCAGAATCATGCAGATGAGCTATGTACAACTCATCACTCATATTATAGAGGTTTTTGGGTTGTGTATATGTAATATATATTAGTTATGTACAGGAGCTAGTAGCGATGGTGGTTTCCTATATATTTTTGGATAAATTATTTTTGTCAGGGGTGAAATTTCCCTTGTTGTAACTATTTATATCCGCACACATAAGACTATAAGAGTTTCTGTCAGGTAGATAGCAAATGTAGACGAAAGCTACAACTGTATGAAGAGAAGAGCGTGAATACTACAGGTCTTACCCTTTACATGGCTTTCTCTTGTGCAGATTCTTTGTGGTGGGAATTTTCTATTTCTATTACGTATATGTTAGGACCTTTCTTCACTTGAGTGTGCAAGTGCATGCCCGAACCGAAAATGCTACACCTTCTTGGCTCTATTGAGCATGGGCAACCAAAGAAAGTGAAGAACCCTAGGATGATTGTGACGTAGATGATAACAGCAATGACTCTTGGACATACAGTTGGGGTAGTAATCTATACAGCAGCAACAAAAAAAGCTTATAAAAGGATGATCAGCAGTGATACAACCTCACCTCTATTCAAGTGGATTTGGAGAGCCAGCAATTTAGGAAACCAAAAATTCTTCTTTTGGCTCCTAGTCAGAGACAAGCTGAATACTAGAAATATTCTAAAAAGAAAGAACATGTCCTACCCAGCTACAATTGTATTCTCTGTAATCATTCTTGTGAAGAGTCATACTTTCATCTATTCTTTGGATGCACTTTCAGTAAATTGTGTTGGGACACTTTGAAAATCAAATGGGACACATCTCTCAGCCCCATTGACATGTTCCTCAAGGCAAGACAAGAGTTCCAGAACATTATCTTCATAGAGATAGTTATCTGTGCATGCTGGAGTATTTGGAAACTAAGGAATAGTATTATCTTTGATAATGGTAGAAATGAGATAAGCTCCTGCAAAAGAATCTTCATACAGGAATTTGGCATGCTTTGCATCAAGGCCAAAGGGATCAAATGTAATCTTTTAGTAACATGGAGAGATAGCTATGTTTAGTTTAGTTACACATTTTTTCTTTTTGGGCCTAGTTGTCTTGTAATCCTTCTTTGTAATTATTCTTTCATTTAATTAAAAAAAAAGAGGTCGGGGGCTCCCAGACCGGTTCGGTAAAAAAAAAAATGATTGTGACGTAGTTGGAAGTTTTTTCCCTGAGGCAACCATTGTCCACCTTGTCTTTTGACCTGTTAATAATCTTTTGATAGAATGTCAGCTGTCAGCCTTCCTTTCAGTTTTTCTAGTGCCACTTTTTGTCATAGGTGGTAGTGGTATTTAATTTTCTCAGTTCCTTATAGATGTCATTGTACAATGTTTTTCTCTCCCAACAAAACAATATCAGCTAGCTTATCAACCGTACGAACTATGTGTTGTAAGTCTTATTTAAATTGTGATATTTTGAGTGGGTTGTGTAAATGATTTGTATAGTGTGTTTAGTTAGTACAGTAAGCTTGTTGGGTTATTTTTTAATTGTTTGTCGAGTAGCTTCCATCTTACAGTTATACGTTTTTTGACCTAGCTGGTTTTCCCTTAAAAATATACCAATTTATCTGTTTTTTTTTTAATAAAACTATGACAGTTTCTAACATCTTTAAGAAAATAGATGGTAGATATCCTACATCAAAACGGGTGCAAACATGCGTGATTGTAAATACCGTAGTCAGAGTTTCAGATCGCCCACTGCATTCAGAGATTAGAAGAAACCTAATCCCTAATGGTGCGCTTGGAATTCTGTGCTTACCTTGCCAAAGTTCATAGTGTTTGGTTTCTCAGGGGATTCAAATGGTATTGCGAAGTGATACGACACCGTACATCATCACCCTAGAAAATGGAACGAGTTCATGCATTTCCATTGACGATTGCTGCTTCGATGACACACGCTCATTCTGTGCAAAAACCAACCACGTACTCTGAAGGCTGAAGCTGTGGCTGCTATAATGCCGTGGCTAGCTGTTTTGCTTGATCGATCAGCTCTTTGTCTCTCCCACTCGTCACATCGTCAGATCTTTAGTTCGGCAGCCGTTGACCCGAACAACAGCTTGCTCTTTGACTAATCGCCCACGCGCGCGCCGGCGCCGTGGCGTGCAGTGCTTAGAGACGAGTTGGTCGCAGACGTGCGTGTCGCCGAGTCTCCGACCAGCAGAGAGCCGTTTCCGGCACCGGTTCCCCTTTCCGCCAAACATCCCTGTACCAGTACCACCAACGCGACGCGACGCTGCTACGCTAGTCCTGGCAACAGGTCAACTGCAGGCTAGCGCGCGTCGAGCAATCCGCCACGACGACCCGTAGCGGACGCAGCGATGACGACGACGACCCGCTAGAGGCCGCCGGCCGACGACGTAGGCGCGCGCGGTGCGAACCGGTCGCGGACGTGGGATCCTGGCGGCATCCAGCTAGCTATCCGCGTTCGTGGCCCTGGTCGGGAGGGCATGCTGCACGCCCGGAGGCAGAGGGCACGCCGGCGCGCGCGCGTCGCTCGATCGCCGGACGCCGACCCCGCGGCAAAGCGACCGGTCGGTTTCTGACCCTGTTCGCTGCGGGCCTCCGGTCGTTGGGATCAATAATGTTTGCCGTGCGAATCGAAGACCGGGACCGGGACCGGGACCGGGACCGGGACCGGCAGCGTACCTACGAGCGTCGCCGATTGCGACGTCGGAAGCTCGTGTTTCGTCGGTCGAAGAGACTCGCTGCGTGTCGAGTCCAACACGTAACGTAACGCGCATCAGCATGGAATTTCCGGATCCCCCGTACAGACTGCTGATGCGCGCACACCGCCGTGCGTGCGTTTCCTCTGACTCTGGTGGCCACTGTGTCTGAACATCCCTTACTGGACCGTGGACGTGTACCGGGCTGCCTGTATATGTCCATCTGTAGTGATGTCGAGCACTGGCCCACTGGACTAGGTGGTCTCGCAAAAGGAGGAAAGGGGAAAGCCGGAAAGCTACACGCCTCGCTTATTCAGAACACATGGGCCCATTGGGCCGTTTTCTAACGCAGTCGCTCTCTGTGTGTTAATCATGTGTTTTCTAACGCATGGGCTCATCGGAAGCAACGTGTGTTCCGCTCCAAATCTCAAAGGCAACGAGGGCGAAGAAGGAATCGGAACCTCTCCTTTGCTCGCCCGTTCAATGCGATCTCCAGCTCAGCCACCATTCCAGGATAGTTTCTCGTTGGGGGTTGTGGCAAATTGGAGCCTAGCACCTGCGCTGCTCGGAACCAGAGTTGCCTCGAGTATGAGCATTCCACGATGATGTGGTCCAAGGTCTCAGGTTCATGGAAAAAAGGAAGCAGGTGTCATGTGCATGGAGGCTGCGCTTCCTTCTGCGGTCTAGCTAGTGCCTCCGATGAAGAGCTATTTGATGACTTCAACAGTTGAACTCACTCTGTAGAGTCGCACACGCAACGCGCATCGGATGGAATTTTTCTTTCTTTCTTTCAGAAGATTCCCCGTACAACGAAAATAAAGATGAATTTGTTTTTTTCTCTCAAGGGAAGAAGAATTTATTAATTTTTAGCATAGTATACATCCCAAATTATTATAAATAAAAAAATCTAAAATAAAAATTTACTTAATACCCGTCTTCTTCCCCTAGCTTCTCTCGAACTTCGAGCCAAAATGCAGCGTCGTGGCAATCACTTAAGTTATCGCAGGAGGCACGATCCCGATAGAAAAATAATCTGAGTCACTAAAAAATTATTAGACTAAACCCTAAATAAAGAGATATATAGAAAACTAAGGAGAAAATGATTGGTGTTCTATTGTTTTTTTTTAAAAGTAGTAGAGTTTAGTTACATAGGCCGACTCAAGGCCGACAAACTACTACCCTCCTGAGATGCTAGACTTCCTAAGTTTCATGAGCCAGCCAAAATCAATTGATCTGTTTCTGCTTTGATGATGGGCAAAAGATCGGATATGGACGTAGCTGGCCTTCCGTGAGTAGATATGGATACGTCAGTTGTATCAAACCATTGCAAAAATTCACGAGAACAAACTACTGTATAAATTAAGAAGGATCATTATGTTACAAGCTTGTGTATATAAAAACATGTTACGTGAAGTAATGTCGTGGCGAGAAGTCCCATTCAATTTTTCTCCGCGTGTGACCGCTGCGCGGGGCATTGTATGAACAATCCTACTGGACCGTGGACACACTTGTCTCGGGCTGTCGGCCCACCGTTTGCCGTGCTGTCAAACCTCGCGACTGGCCCACCGCCCATCCCCTCGATCTGGTCGGCCTATAAAAGGAGAGAGGAACATTCCGTGCTGCTTCCTATCAATATCAATGTTCGTCATCCTGTCATCCCTCCCAAAAGGCAAAGCAAATATTCTTCTCATTCCTCAACTCAACAAGAGAAATGAAGGAAAGGGAAAGGAGTAATCATTCCTAAGAGAAACGAAGGAAACAAGAGGAAGGAAGGAAAGGAGGAAGGAAAGGGAAAGGAGTTACATAAAGAGGGCATCGTGGCTCATGTTTAGTGGTATTCATCTCTTGGTGATTGTGAATGACTGAAATAAAGTGGCACACGTGACTCACTTAGAGTTATGTAATTTGTTAGACTTAGGCAGGAAACTCTGACTACTTTTCTATCACCTTTTGGATGCAGTACTCAAGAACATTTATCCTTAATGAAAACGTTTAGGTCGGCTCCACAAGACCATACAAAACATTTATGAGATCAACTTTTTTTTTACAAAGTCAACTTTGAAAAATGCATGGAAAACTGAAGAACGTGCGATCAAGATTCCTTAACAACCTTTCCTCAGCGTGTAACATGTAACGAAAACTACAGGGAAACTAAAGAAACCCGACAATGTTACATTAGAGCACTCACAATGCAGACTCTACCCTAGAGTCTAACCTTATTTATTACCATTATATTTTATTGCACTTTGCTGATGTGGCGCTGATGTGGCAGTGTATTTATAGAAGAGAGGAGGAGAAAAAACAAGTGAAGCACACCCACAAATACTGGATATTTTACCAATATATAGTCAGGAGGGAAGCAAGGACCCATAACAACATAGCAGACGAGGTCGCTCCTTACCAACCATCTTCTCTCTGCCACTGGCAACAATATCGGATTCAATCTTTCCAAGACTATAACAACCTCACTAGTTATACTACTCACTAATAATAATATTTTTTTATGCGTATATACAAATGAGCAACATTTCAATATTGATTCAACCTAGAAAGATTGTCTTTATCACTAATTTTGGTTACTATGATGTAATGTTTGTAACGCTATGACAAAACATATAGATTCTGTATTTCATTATAAAACTACCAGTAGCATTTTAAATATATCCAAACTCAACACATAAAGTACAACTTAAAATCAAAGTTTAAAAATAAAAACAAAATGTTATTGAGACAGAAGGGAGCGTTATTGATTAAAGCTTCAACACTCTTATCTATGATTGGTCCTAACAGTAGAGTTAGGGCACTCACAATGCAGACTCTACCATAGAGTCTAAGCTTATTTATTACCATCATATTTATTGCACTTTGCTTATGTGACGCTGATGTGGCAAAGATATTTATGAAAGAGAGAGGGAGAAAAACAAGACTTCAAATCTTATTTGGACTCTAAGTCCACGTTACCCAAGGTAATAAATAGTTCTAGACTCTAGGGTAGAGTCTGCATTGTGAGTGCGTCTTAGCGCGCCTACTCTGTTTACCCCTTTTAGTATAAACCGGCTGGCTTATTTTTAACAACTTCTAAACAAAACTTATTTAAAGCTCCTAATAGTCAACAAGTACCTATGAGGGCGCCTGTAACAGGAGAACCAAATGGCCGGTTGATTTTACCTGAAAACAGTATAAAACAAAATAGAGAAGTGGAGTGCACAATTATATCGATTGTCAGAGAGACTCTGATTTCCAGCCGGCGATTTGAACCCCGTTGGGGACGCCCTAAGCCATATGATCTTACAAAAGGTGCTCTAAACCAGCTTATCTTAACCTTTTGTTTTCTTTGGGATCTAGCTATAGTTAAATAAACTGGATTGTACAAGCTGGATGATCAATTAAACATTAAGCCTGCAACTGATCCTATCTTGAGACGCATCATCATAGTTGCCTTGCTGACCAGGATTCTGACGCAATATGATCCCACGCCAGCATTGACAACGTCGTCCATGCTTGCACAAGCAAGCGCATCAGACTAGCTGAGAAACTGGTGGATGGTGGTATACGTCGGCAACGAACTGAGCGATCCCTATTTTTCTTTCAAGTTTCACGACTGGAGACTGCAGTTTTCGCTCGCCTTCAGACCGTACCCAAGCTAAGCTTAGCTGAAAGCTCTCACCAGTGGGCCAGTACCCAGTACTAGATCACTGTGGGGAACCCGCGTGAGATCGAGCTGAAAGTTCCCAGTAGAAGTAGAACTGAGGAACCCGCGTGAGAGCGCATTATTATATTAGTACTAGCTCGTACTGTCAAGCTAAGTGACGCAGTCTATTCTCACTTTACTACGTCGTCTCGTGTCAAGCCACATGATGTACACACGTAAGCAACGAGCTAACTATATTATATATACTATATATTGCATGGAATTTTCACAAAGCTTTAAGCCGACCTATATATGCCTGGCCTATATATACCCGTGTGCAACAAATTGTATCGATCACTCGCTCGGCATCGATCCACACCATCGTAAAAATCCAAGCTAGTCGTCCATAGCTAACAAAGCTGATTAATTACTCAAGAGCATACAGTCCTAGTTATTTTTGCTCTTCCTTCTCAGATCCAGGCTTTGCACAGATATTGTGTGCAGCATATATATAGCTACCGGTAGCTATGGCCTCCTTCATCACGAACAGGTTCGTTGTGCCATTGATGATGGCAGTGCTCATGCTGTTGGTGGTGCTGGGTTCGGCGCGGCGTATCGAGGACAAGAAATGGACCGGCGGCGAGCTGCCCGCCGCCCCCTCCGGCGACCGTCCTATCATACAGTTCGTCAAGCAACTTTACCTGCAGCAACTACAAGGGGGTGCATTATCCTCCTGCGGGAGCTATTACACAGGCAATCCACCATGCCCGCCACACCAGCACTGAAATGGGGCGGAGGGACGACACATCAGCGCACCTGCACGTACGGTACATCCATGAATAGATGGACAGGCATAGCTAGTTGAAATATAGTACATATATATACTGTACTAAGGTTTGGCTTTGGGGTATTTAATTTTCTGCTTGTGATAATCGACAGATCGACGATCAGTATATGCTTTCTTTATTTTATTCTAAGTCTCGACGAAGTATTGTATTTGCTTGAATAAAGTTATTATTGGTTTGTTTGTACTTGGCCGGCGCTGCACCTCCGACTTCATGGGCAAATGCATGGTTCTTGGTTGTTGTTTCAAACGATGTATATCTCTCTCTTTGTTGGAGCAAATCGTGTAGTTCTCAGTGAAACACGTCGCCACCAAAGTGTGATGTTATCGTATTCGAAATCTTGCCATGCTCTGGGGGTTTTTGTGGTCATAGTTTGGACAATATACAGCCTTTTTGTCACTTCCATTAAAATTTGTCCCCGTCTTAGATAAAAGAGATACAGGGCCTTCGTTTCACATACATCCATGATCTAAACCAAACCATATAATTATTGCATCAAAATATTATTTCTATTTAAAGTAAAAAAACAAATTATATAATTATTAACTAGAGAAACACTTTATTTCCATTTCTCAGACCCCGCACCCCCCCCCCTGTTCATGCATGTCTACACATATATAAATCTAGGTTTATAAGCATCCCACGTTCATGGACAACCCCTATGATCCTACAATAGACAAGAAATCTTTTTTCTACGGTCAATAGGTGGACTGATTCCCACCTGATTATATAAATATATGATGGCCGAAAATGACCCTAAAGCCAAATTCTACAATAGACAAGAAATCTTGATGAAATAACTAGAGAATCATGTGAGACTATCCATACAAGTAAGTTAGGCAAAAAAAAATATAGCCTAAAATTGGTACGAAAATAGAAACTTAGACCTTTTTGGCAGGTCTTCTAGAGTGAGACCAGCTTTTCGTCCCTGCCAAATGACCATATAACAAAACAACTCTTGTGAAAAAGCCAAGAGAAGTTCGAGCCATTTTCCTATTGGGCAGGTGGAGCTATGAAAACATGGCTTTTCCTTGTAAATTTAGCTAAACTTATATAAAAAACCATTAGAGCCATTTTTACTAAACATTTTTTTTTTTCAAAATGGCTTCAACTTCATGAGAGGAAAGCCTTGATAAGCTGATCTATAACAATCATATAGATTGTTCAGCTGATGGTTTCAACGGTTGATAAGTTGGCTGATATTGTTTTGTCGTGAGACAAAAACACTATATCTTTGTAGATGGCATAATCTTACCCTTAAAGCCAACACCCCCCCCACACACACACACACACCTATTCTTGCAATTTTCACCTCCAAATCAGCTCGATATATATAATATGCCTGATATCTTAGAGTAGTAAGACCTCTATAAATTGTTTTCTAGGAACGATTCTCTTATAACAGTCGTTCCTAGAAATATAGTGGATTTTTATAGGTGGTTCATATAAGCTATACTGTTATTCAATCTACTTAGAAATTGCTTGCTACTACATGAATAATTTTTATAAACATAGGAGGCCTGGAGTTACCGCGTGTCTCAAATTATCTTTGCTTGGCGTGACGACCTAGCAAGCAGCTACGAGCATGCACACCGATGACCGTCTCGTGTGTATCGATCGACCAGGCCCGGCACTGAATTTGAAAGCATGGTAGTGGTACCATGGTACTACGTTTCACGCCCATGGTATATGCCAGCAGAAACTACTTTTTCGTAAAGTTTTGCGAGGGCCGTTTTTCCTTGGGAAGTGGGAACACCGCAGTAAAACTTGAAGCCACGTTAAAGTAAACTTGTCGCAATTAGCTCGTGCTCTCAATTAAACGCACTGTGTTTAGTCACACACACGTAAATAACGATCGAGCTAGCTCGCTTGGAGTTTCACAAACCTTTTAAAACTTCTATATATGCCCGTGCTGATCACTCGGCATTCATATCATCATATTGAGCAGAAAACTTAAGCGCAGTAGTGACAATTTTGCTTCTCCGATCATTTAGAGCTACATATCAGGGATTGCAGCACGAGCACACATACACGATTCATAGATGGCCACGATGACCAGGTTCGTTTTTCCTCTGATGATTGTAGTGCTAATAATGCTGCTGGCATCGCCTGCGACGTCGGCGGCGCGGCGGCTTGAAGGCGATACATGGGCCGGCGAGGCCGCCTCCGGTGACCATCCTGTCATACAGTCCATCAAACACCTGTACCTGCAACAACTGAACGGTGGTGCAAATCACTCCTGCCATAGTTTTAGCCCACAGAATCCACCTTGTCATCATGGCTGACTGAAGACAAAATATGGGAAATCCAAAATGGTTGGCACCATCAATAGATGGACTTAATTAAAGTAGTAGTATGTAAGTTCGTGTTGTGGTATTATTCTCATGTGATAATAATAGGCTCTATCTGGTGATGATTACGATTTACCGTATAATATAATGCTTGACTACTTTATTGTAAGTCCGAACGTGTATGCTTTTCAAAATAAAGTGATTGGCTTGTTTGGGATGTAGAGCCCTACGTCCCTATATACTACTCCCTCTCCCTCTGTCCCATGGAGTTCGTCGTTTTTTTACTTTTAAACTTCATGTTTGACCATCCGTCTTATTCAAAATATTTATGCAAATCATAAAATAAATTAATCAATATTCAAGTATCTTCGTTGATAAAATAAGTCGTAACAAAATAAATTATATTTGTGCAAAAAATTTGAATAAGACGAAGCATCGAAGAAGATGACACGGAATCCGGGGTGACAAACTCAGTGGGACGGAGGGAGTACCTCAAAGTTGTATTTTTGGAGACCGTGTCGCTGTCCTAAACGACTTCTAATACCAAATCGGAGGGAGTATGCTGGTTAGCTTAAATACATTTCTCAACTTTTTTTTTTTTGTGAATCACGGTATAGCGCTGTTAAATTCTAGAATAAAATGTCTCTGCCATGTAATCTTGAATCTTGGTATACAATTAGTTGGATAAAGATTGTTTTCTCAAAGTTTGGGCAAAACTTAGGAGTCCGTAATGGTGGTAATAGCTAGTATACTGGCTAGCTACTTAGTGTACTGATGTGGAGATGAGAGAAAAAAAAAGGATTATTTTATACTATTAAACAATGGTTCAACTTATCGGATTTTGATTCAGTCAGCGAGGGGGATCGTTGCATCAATACTGGTGGAGGTGTAGAAGGAAAGTTCAGAGCAACCAGAGGAAACAAGTGGACGGGATATTCATATACTTTTGGTGGAACGTCTGGAAGGAACAAAATAGGCGGACATCCCTTAATCCTTTTCAAGTGGCGGGACAATGCAGAGATGATATAATGCAATACATGAGAGCAATGGACCAAAGAAATGGAGATCTGTCTGCATAGAAAAAGTGGTTTATTTTTTGTTTTTGTCAAAGCCTGCATTTTTGGGAGTAGTCGGGACAGACCAGGCTTTGGCCCTAAGAGTGGTGACCGGTGTTGATCCTCAGAGTAGTCAGCTGGGTTTTTTCTTTTTTGTTTGCCGAACGAGTTGAGTATTTTTGCTTTTTCTTTATATCATCTAATAAAATTTGCGGCAAAGCTTTAGGAACACTCCTCTCACATGTTCTTAGGCTACGTGAAATAGCTTAACTATCTGCTCGTCGATAGTGACTACCCTCTCTTCTACTTTTCCAATGTCACGTCAGATCTAGCTACTCAAATAGCTAACCATTGGGAACACTCTAAAGGTGGTGTTGTATACAAGTTGTTGGGTAACGATTTTTTTTTTTTTGAAGGGTCGGCATGGAAGGCCCCTATTTGATTTTTATATGTAAGGGAAAACAACTAATATACAAACTATGCAAATTACCTCCATTTCATTTTATAAGAGATTTTAGATTATCATTAAGTACATCATTTAGTGACTGAATCAGCATAGGATTGTGGCTAAGTGCATGAAACATGGAGTGGATCTAGACACGTAAATGATGTGCTAGGACGTCTTATAAAGTGGAACAGAGGGGTAGTACAAGACTTTTAAAACCCAAACCCAAAATAAAATGAAAAGAAGAAATTAAGAATAACTCTCTCACCACGGGTTCAACATGTGTACGTACACTTAGGCGCGTGATTTACAAGCTAGCAGGTCTGAACATTTTCACTGGCAGTCCCGTTCAGTCCAGTTGCATGCATGATAGTTTTTTTCTCGCTTCTGGCCCTGACGTGTAGGGGCCTCGACCTATGCATATGCATGCATGGCGAGTCAAACTCGCTCGCTGCCAATTGGAATAATATTCGCATCCAACGTTCAGGATTCCGCCTTTTGAAAATCCGATGGTCGGTGCAGTTCGAAATAGGAGTGCATTATGTGATTGCGATTTTGTGAATGTGAGACTAACAATTAATTAACTAGTGATGAATAGAGACCTTTTTTCGCTTCGAGACCGACCCGTCAGTTAGACTTGGACTAGAGTATCTACAAATGCATGCTTCGTGACTTCATCAGCTCGCTGATCTCATAAACAAAACGAAAAGGTGTTCCAATTAAAAACGAAAAGATAAAGGAAAGATTCCTTTGGGTGGAACTGCCTGCTGCCCACCAGCAAACTAATAAATATAAGTCCTCAAAATATAACTAATCAAAGTTTTTTTTTTTGACAAGAATAACTAATCAAAGTTGAAGTGAGAAAAAAAGGTACTTGTGTCCAACTTTCACTTCAGCTCTGTGATCTGATCACCAACTACAAAAGTGCCACATAATTTATTTGCTTCATCAAGCGCCGCATTTCCATTTGATCGGTTTCTCGAGGATCAGACGGTTCATACATGTACTAATCGTGCGTGTGTGTTTGGCACTGAGCCCGCTTCTTGGAAATTTCTCTCCTTTTTTTACTCATCCATGGCTAAACGTACTGTCTAGCTCTCGTTTTGAACGTTACGAGAACATCAATGCCAGTGTAGGGAAACTGCCCTAGTGCCCTACCGTAACTTTCTGGGATAGAAACATTGTTCAACACCGAAAGTTCAGAAAGGCGAAAGGGCAACATCATCACAGATGAGGAATTAACCGAGCGCTAGTTTCGGAATTAATTTGTTGCAAATTCGTAAGAACGGATCGCTTGACCGATAGCTCGCAAGTTAAACACACACTCGTGTGATCGATGTCGGTGCAGAGAGCGGCGTGGACTTGTATACGTGTGCAGTCCTATAGCTTGCTTTGCGAATTAGTCAGCTTAATTAAATAATTAACCTACGAGTCGCACACGTCGAAGGTAAAACCACGGAAGTTTCAGTGTGAGCCCGGCAGACATGAATACAATAAGAGCCTGTCAGACGTCCCATGCATTATCGCTCCTATAAATAGTACCTATAGCACTAGCCAAGTCGTATAACTTGGCAGTTCGACTGAATCGCTTCCAAATTCAAACAAAAAAAAGAATCGTAGAGCTAGGTGTGTCGAAGCCTAGAAGGATAGAACATACTACTACTCGAAGTCTGAGCAACCTCCTTGATAGTGAGAGATAGTGTCGCCTATCACCTCGTCCACGTCCACGATGAGAAGGGTTATGGCGGCCATGCTCTTGGTGCTCGTGGTCACTTCGGCCTTGGCCACCCATGCCGCGGCGCGGGCGCTGCCGGAAGCACAGCTTGCCGCCTCCGCTGGCATCTCCACCAACAATGACGTGACACCGGTGGCACGGGGGACGAGGTCGTCGTCGCATTGGCGAGGCCTTCAGAGGCTGCTGCTGTCCTCGGAGGAGGAAAAATCAAAAGCAGGCCATTCGTGTACAAGCGGTGATCCTCAAATTGGATGCCCGTAGAGACAGAACGGACGGGTACGGACAGGACCGTCCGCACTGAATTCGCTTCCTCCATACATGCATGCATGCATGCAATGGCGCTACTTCACTAAATTTAGGCTGATAGGTGCATGTCATGTTATATATATTGGGTTTGAGTATAGTGACCTAGAGCATGATTCTTTCATTTGAGCTCATAGTTTAAACATGTATTGGCGGAGCTAGGGTTTGGGTATTCCTAATTTAAGTTCTTTATGTAAAAGATTTTTTTATCAATTTATTATATATTAAAGGATAGATTGTGTCCTAAACACCTTTTTGCGAAGAGAAAAGATATATTGAGCATCAACACAGTACATCCTCCCCTATTACAAACTGAACTCCGAAGAAAAAAAGAAAATTACAATTGAGTCATCAAGAACCAACCTCATCTTCCTCGTCTCCGATCTCCAGCTCGCCATCGACTCCACCACAACGATCCATGTCCATCTTTGCTTCCGCCAAGGAACACCAAGCATTGAAAAAGCCGCATAATCCATCGCCTAGATCACCAAAGCGAATCGATTTCGTTGAAAGAAAATCAGCCATCCCCTTGGCAAAAGGAAAGAGAAAAAGAAAATCCGCCGCCGCCGATCCGAGGACCCACGATCGGAAAAAACATCCACCGTCGCCAGGAAACCCAACGACGTGGAAGAACCACAAACCCATGAGGATTACCGAAGAGCTCACATACCTGACGCTGGCTATGCTGAAGGAAACACCGCCGCCGCTGGCAAAGGAGCAGTTTATTTGCCGATCTGAAGCTTCGCAAAGAACTCCATCACCGAGTGGTAACGGAGGTAGCTAGAGCTCCGCCGGTACCCAAGACCTTTATTTGTCGTGCCGGTGGCGATGCCACCGCCAGGACCCTAAACTCCATCGCCGACGACAACAATGAGCAAACCCTAACCTACTAGACTCCACACCCTAGTAGCTACAACAAGCCCGGACATCGATCCGCCCTGGCCCCCACCCGCACCGACGCCGAAGAGGCCGTCGAAGGGGAGGGGCCAGTCAGATTGACGCTGCCGGCGTGATGCCCTTGGTCGGCTAGGTCTATTGTTGTTGTCGTGTCTTTCGGATGAGAAATTAATCCACTTGCATTTGGTGGATTGTGTCCTAAACATATCTCACTAGTTTTCTGGATAGAATGTGTCCTAAGTATATTTTTTTTCTCTATCCCTTACATTTTTTTTGGCACACAAGGAAATTGTCTTTTGCAGGAGAGTCCGGTTCCATGTGCGGTATCCGAGATAACTCATATCCCTTTTTTTTTTGAGAAATAGATATAGTACCTTTTTTTGTAGAAACAACAGGTAGCTTAAATGTGGTATTCCATATGTGTGTGTTTGAGCAAGTGTGTGTTGGGAGAGATAACATGTATCTACGGAGTCAAGACAAGCCTCGGCCAATTTGGGGAAGGGCCATATCTACTACACATATATAAAGAACATCGCTAAGGAGTTCTCTCGACATGCAGACATGCCACCTCAACGGTCCCACTAAGACCATGACATCCAGCGACGGGCCCTACTATTTGAACTAATTAAAAAATATTATAACTCACAAACTAAAAAAAACAAATTAAATTACGATTACACCATTGAATTCCTTTTATTAAATCTGTAGCGCTAGCTTTCGGGTTTGTGGCAACGAGTTCGTAAGAACGGATCACGCACAAA
Organism: Hyparrhenia diplandra; assembly: GCA_015847255.1. Taxonomy (NCBI): domain Eukaryota; kingdom Viridiplantae; phylum Streptophyta; class Magnoliopsida; order Poales; family Poaceae; genus Hyparrhenia; species Hyparrhenia diplandra. The sequence goes on along the minus strand of JADLZK010007512.1, from coordinate 134,065 downwards.
CGTAGACTTAAGACTAGCAAAGTTGGCAAATGGACATAGCTATAGCCTACAGAAACCGCGTAGTAGTTTTTGTGTATGTGTGTGCATTGCCTGTTTGCAATTGCAAAGCAGCTATAGTCAGCTTAGCCAACGAGTCGCACACGTAAAACCGTGGAAGTTTCGGGTTCTAAACGTTGGGAGCTCGTACGACCGACCATGGCATGCAAGAACAGCTTCCGGCCGGCTGGCATTCCGGCCTGTATAAATATACGAGGTGATTACGTACTCGGACGCTTATAACACTCATCCCTAGCCAACAAAGCTGATTTGCTAGCACCATTGGATTTGTCTCCTGTAAACCTCGAATTAAGACAGAGCGAGCGAGAGAGAGAGAGAGCACATCATACTCTTGAACCACCTTAATGTCGTCGTTTATTATCACCTCCACGTCCATGGTGAGAAAGCAGGTGGTTGCGGTGGTCATCGTGCTCCTGGTTCTCGTGGCCACGTCAGGCCCGGCAACCCTTGCCGCGGCGCGGGTGTTGCCGGGGCCGCCGCCAGCAGCGACAACCACGTCGTCGTCGGCTCATGGCCATGGGCGAGGCCTGCACAGTCGCCTGCTGCAACTGGAGGAGAAGAAAACAGGACCATGCCATTCGTGCAGCACTTATGACGTACACAACAACTGCTGCCCGCCTCCTTCGCGGAGATGAACAGGCCGAGAGATCGATCGAGATGGCCGTCAACCGGCCGTGTCCAATGCTCATCAGCTGATCTATTACATGTAGAGCGACGATGCAGATCGAGCTCGGTCTCCACGTTATTATATCATCCATGCATGCAACAGTTCTTTGATACCGGATATATTGGAGTTCTTTTTTTTTTCTTTCTAGTTATCGCTGTGTATACGGCAGAAATGTAAGTGGGCTAACCCTTACCCCCACTCTGACACAAGGGCACCGTTACCTAGGTGAGAACCGGGCCGGGCCTAACTACTGCTTTCGGCCATGAGACAGATAAAGAGATTTCTATAACCAATGTTAGAAATTTTGAAAATTAGCTCCCAAGTGAAGTCTAAACCAGGACCTGTGGAGTACCGCGCACACATGCCCTATAAAAGTAGTTGGACTAGTGGCTCATTGGCTTTAAGACGGATTACACTTAAGCCCTTAACAGTTGGACTAGTGGCTCGTTGGCTTTAAGAAGTTGCTATGCCCTGCCGAAAACGATCCGTCAACTTCACAGTGTAGCAATCCTTGTGAACCTAACCAAACCACACGTACATGTACAGTTCTATAAAACATGCTAGCTCTCACATGATAAGGTGAAGCTAGGTGAAGCCATTACTTTTTGCTCCATCTCACCTCAAACATGTGTGGTAGCACGATTTAAGGGGTTTTCTATGTGAAGTCATTTTGTTTTACCACATTTGGCACAAGACAATACCAAATGGCTCCTAAAGCCGGTGGAGAAACCCTACCAAACAGGACCTAGCTTCGTCCAAGAAAAGGATGCAATTCTACTTTTGTTTAGGCCAAACTATTTGAATTTTGATTGAACTTATAGAAGATAATATTGATATTTCTAACATTAAATAGATATCAAAATGGATTAATAAACTAATAATTTTATTTGATTATTATAAAGATTTATCATTTTATATAAAAAGTTAAACTTTATATTTGTATTTATTTTTAACAAATTTGTTTATATAAATTGAGACAGACTTTGGACAAAAAAAAAACAATGACGTCAGTCAACTAGGGATTGAGGGAGAGTAGAAATGTAAGAGAGGGTATTTCTGATGTGTGACTGACTAATAGACTTGGACTTGGACAAGAAACTCTGACCGGTCTAGCTAGTCGTGTTGCGTGCAAACGTTTCACGTACTTCATCAGGTTAGTGATCTCATAAAGCAAATAGGCAAATTCGTTAAACGCGTTTAAATAGCCCTGGTAACAATTAGAAAAGGATTTTTTTTTTTTGGTCGGTAGGGAGGGGAGCATCCCACACTCTCCCACCTGAAACTTTCTTTTTTGGAAACTAAAGATCAGCAAATAAGAAACAAACCTGTGAAATTTGAACTAAGGAAAAGGTAGTTCCCTCAAACTTTCACTTTAGCTTTGATATAAGTATCCTTTGTTTTTCAACCAGTGCCGCATTTCAGATTGATCGGTCTTTCCTGAGGAAAAGGTACTTTCACTTCAACTTTGATGAGTATGTGTGTTCTGAGGTTGAGGCCGGGCTTTTCAGAAATTTCACCTTTGGAATGACGTTCGAATAACGTCAAATCGATCTACAGTCTTGCGCGTATGTACGCCGTGTTCACTAGGCAATCCTGAAAAATCAGCACAGTTTCGTTCCCGGGTGCATCCTTCTTCGTTTGGAGCAATGCATGCGTGCACCTGTACTCCAGACACTTTCACTGTGTCTTCCGTGGCGGCATGCTGATGCCTTGCCCTAACTAACTTGCATTAGAAAAAGCTTTATTTTGGTTCTTGCCGCGACAGGCAAGTTCGTCATAAGAACATGGGGATCCACCGCCCAGCCGACATCGCTCTTGCTTGCACATTGGTCAGATAAACCTACGAGTCGCACACGTAAAAGACCACGGAACTTTTTTTTTTTTTTTTTTTTTTGACAATTGACCACGGAACTTTGAGCGTAAGCTCGACCTTGACATTTGACGTGCAAAAGGAGCTGAATTCCATTATAATACGTTCATGTGAACCGGACATAAATTATTGTTATACTTCACCGGTTCCAAATTATAAACTATTTTAGCTCTTTTTTTAGTTACTAGTTTTTGTTATGCACTTAAATATACAGTGTTTCTAAATACACAGTAAAAGTTGTTTAAATTTGTTTTGTGATAACCGGAGTAATAAAACTCACCCACCTCCGTCTTAGAAGGATGTGTTAATTTGGAAGCCCGAGCCTCACATATCCGTTGGAGTCCCCGTCCCTTTGATTGTGACCTTTCTGTCTTTTTTATTGTGACATTTTTGTGAGTCATCAAGAATATCGCTGAAACAACTTAATATAATAAGGTAAAGACACAAAAACTAGAAAATATTCTCCATTTTCAAAACAAAAAAAAAAAATGATTGAGATCTGGGACTGGGAATATGATCAACCCTAAATACAATTCATCATTTTTTTTTTTTTTTTGCGAAATGAAAAGGATCGAAGGTACTTGTCTCGGACTTCCACTACTTCAACATCGATCTCCCCAGCTGGAAAGCAATCATGCATTTCCAATTGATCCGTCCTTTGGTGCCAATTAGACAAAACTTTCTTGGACGTTTCTTAGAAATTTCTACCTTCTGAATTTTCACAGAACGTAAAATTAATCTACAGCATTAAATGCATACGTCTACGCCGTGTTCACTAGGCAATTAGTGAACTCGAACCATATATCATCGCAGTGCTTCAGTACAGTGTCTATGGTCAATTTCTTCTCTTCGCGTGGAACCACACAACACACACCAGGATTCCTAACGACACACTTCCACTCCCGTCCTCCGTGCCGGTCTTGCAAAGCAGTGCAACTGCCTACCATAACTCGTTGGTGTAGTACTCCCTTCGGTTTGATAAAAGAAGTTGTTTACACAAGGTTTAGGGGGGAATCATCAATAGCTTTTAAGTTATTGAGTTTGTAAATATGAAAAATTATATCAATAGATTTGTCTTAAAAATACTTTCACAAAAGTATACATGTATCACATTTTCATAAATATTTTTTTAATAACAAGAGGTCAAAGTTGTATTTTGGAGACCGTGTCGTTGTCCTAAACGACTTTTTTAACAAACCGGAGGGAGTATGTAGACACATTGTTCACGGAAAGCTACACCGACCACAGGGTCCACAAGACGAATTGTAGCGCTTAGCGCGCCTGCTGATAAACCTTGAACCCTACGCTGACCGACATCCCGGCCCGCCACAACCTGAGTTTGTAAGTTTTCCATTTCTAGTGATGACTGACCGGCATGTATCCATGTGGGATCAGAAACCCGCGTGAAAGTGGCACCTCAGCGCAGTGTTGAGTCACACACATAGTCATTACCCGTCTAGCCAGCGGCTTCAGGAGTTGTTTGAAGTTGTTTTGTGCTAAATGGGGTAAAACAAAACGCCTTCAGTAAAGAAGCCCCCTAAATCATGCTTTCACAAAGTTTTGAGGTACGATGGAGCAAAAAATAATAGCTTTATCCGGCTCCACCTCATCCTACATAGCAATCTATGATAGCATGTTTTGAGGGTGGAGCTATTTTGTCAAAAGCTTTACCAAAACAGCTTCAGCTCCACTAATGAAGTTGTTCATGGAGCCAAAGTCTAAAAAAATGGCTTTAGTAGTGAACGTAAAGCTTTGAAGCTAGCTCCTATATATACACCACGGCCCTACAATTATGTATATCAAGGTACGCTTAGAGAGGAAAACACATAAAAAAGTATAAGAACTAAATTAAATGGTGAAACACCGCTTTTTCGCTTTTCCCCTCTTTTTCCTTATCTCTTTCTCTCTACTTCCCCTATCCGTCTACTCGCCCATATCACCCGCGCCCAATAGCTGTCTCCGCTCTAACGAGTTCACCCTATCCCGCGCCCGGCCATCTTAGCCTCGGCGATCCGCCCCCAGTGTCGGCTTCCACCCTTGGTTGGCCCTGCCCCAGTCCCATCATTGGCGTTGGGGGTGCGGGGGTGGGGGATCTGCCCATGGACACGGTTGGTCATAACTGAGTTGCAGGAAGCTAGATGAAGTTACTCCCTCCATCTGATGCAATGGATATATGCATGTCAAATTTTCTCAACTTTGACTATGTTTACTTAAAAAAGTACGTGCAACAATTATATCATTAAAAACTTTATTAGGAAAGTATACTTAATGATCTATCTAATGATACTAGTTTTATGTAGTACAAATATTATTTTCTATATAGTTGGTTAAAATTAAAAAAATATTGGTTTTTCGGGAAACAAAATGTCTTTCATCGTGGGACGAAGGAGGTATGTTTTTTTTTTTTCGCTTGGTCTCTCGCGGTGTAGAAATCCGTTTCACCGTTGCGGATGCGTGGAGTGAGGTTTGTTAAAATAAGCTGAAAGACGGTTTTGTAGAGCTGCCAAAAAGTCCTGTCAAACAAACCCGAATTAGGGGCGATGAATCTCGTTCAAGCCAGGTAGGTACCCTACTATTGAAACAGGGTTATACATACGGTCCTGCCACATCGTGGATCAGACCAGCTGTCATCTGCATACTTAATGCTGTGAGTAGTATCGTGTGACGCGTGTTTTGTAAATAAAGTTGATAATCTGACTGCCAATGTGCGACTGATTTTTTGTTTTGATTTTATTGAAGACTGATTGTGACTGCTAGACTTTTGACTTGAATATGAATTTTTTTAGAGTACTGAACACAGGAAATCTTGACTGGCGGTCAACTTGAGACAAACAGCCACGGCTAAACTTACCAAGAAAACATTCCGTCACAGCTTCACTTCATAAGATGACCTCATCGTTGGGGAAAAAAAAAAAAAAGGACAAGTACCCAATTAATGCGGACGAAATATTAGTTTTTAGAGTACAAAATTAGGTGCAAAAATTGATATAAATAAATGCAGTAGTATTTCCGTCGAAATACCATGTTTCAATACGGCTTTTCTACCGCTGGTAGCACATTGTACATTCGTAAATCGTTCCTCCACTTGCAAACTCCATTATGTTTTACTTCAGAACACTTTGAAATCCTCTTAATTGCTCACACTACTGCACCTTTTATTTTTTGTGGCGTTTTTTTTTATGTTCCGTGGTGGTTTTTAAAATCGCCACGAAGGGAAGGTCACCGTAAATAGGAGGAATAACCATGGCGGTTTCTGGGACCCAGAAAACCGCCACGGTTAATAAATAAAAAAGAGAAAATCCAATCTGAAACCCTAATAGGCCCGGATCTAGGCCGTCCGGGCCCGTTAGGGTTTCGCGTCTTTGCCGCCGCCAAGCGTCGCGGGCAGCCACGGGCGACGAGCTTTTGCCGCCACAGCCACAGAGCGCCGGGTAGCCACAGGCCAAGGTCGAGGTCGCCACGCCGGCCGGGTCGAGTCACCGCGACGACGCCGCGGATCCACGCCCGATCCGAGATCCGGATCGATCAGCCACGAAAGCCCTTGGCCCGCCGCCGCCCCCCACTTCGCTAGGCCTGCACACCGTCGGCCGCGTGCCTCCGCCTGCAGCGCCTCCACGCCAAGCGCCGCCGCCGTGTGTGAGAGAGTGGTGTGGAGAGGTGGGGTGCCGTGGGGAGAGGGACGGGGGGCGCCGATCACGTGGGGAGAGGAGGGCCGGGTGAGGGAGAGAGGGGCCGCCGGCCGGGAGTTGGAGAGAGAGAGGGAGGAGTGGAGAGGGGGGGAGAGAAGTGAGGGGTCGGGGTTAGGGTTTTTCATTATATATGATGGCGTAGTATCGAGCTCACTTGGGATGGTATGGGCCTATCTGGTGCCGCTGGCTGGGCCTCATTAACCGTGGCGGTTTTATTATAAAAACCGCCACGGTTAATCTATTTACCGTAGCGTTTCTAAAACCGCTACGGTTAATGGAGAAAAACCGCCACCATAAATCTTTTGGATGTGCCTCGGAAAGTGTCATCACAAGAATAAGGTTTTTGTCTTCTAAAAAGGCAGAGCAAAGTTGGGGCTACATGTGAGAATGGATTTTGATTAATTCAAACTTTGTTGTTTTGAATTATAAATCATTTTGACTTTTCTAGATAGATGTTTTTATTTTATTATGTATGTAGACATAATATATATATCTTTGCTATGTATCTAGAAAAATTACAATAGCTTATAATTTGGAAAATAGGGAGTATTCTTAACTAAAAAATAAAAAGCTACCTCCAAAACCATAGTATATATGAAGTTAATTATTTGAACAGTTTTTGAGAGTTCAAGAGGGTAAGATGTCTAGCTTTGATATTCAAGTATGAAAAACAGACTAAAAGGATTATAGCTTTTATGATGAACACACGGCCAACATACCAACGGGCAGTGGGCCGACATGATACACACCACAAAAGGATATATAGTATTAGGAGGCCCCGGCCTAACCAAAGGCTTTTTGTCACAACGTAAAAAAGCGCGTACGCTGCTGAACGCTACGTCGGCGGTCGGCGACAAACCGCGTGTGGCTGCAGCTCCTTACTCGTACTTAGTATACTGAGTCTACCGCACGGTCGAGTCGCACACGTTGTAAGTTGCATGGAATTTTCACAATGCTTAAATTTCAAACCTAGAGCCTCTATATATACCTGGGCACATTTCATCGTCCTCAAACACTCTCAAGAGACCAAAATCACTTAACAAGTGTTTTCTCTTTGCCAACTGAGAGCCACGTAAAAAAAATTGTAGCAGAAAGCTTTGCTAGGGACAATAATGGCCATGACCAGCAAGTTCGCTCTGCCGCTGCTGCTGGCGGCGCTGATGCTGTTGGTCGTGTCAGGGTCGGCGCGCCGAGTGGAAGGCGACAAGTGGGCCGCCGGCGACGAAGCTGCTTCCGGCGTTGGCCGTCCTATCATACAGTTCTTCAAACGGCTGTACTTGCAACAACTGATAGTAGGTCCAAAATGTCCATCCGGCATGACCTGGGACCCAAACACCAAAACATGCCAATAGGTAATTATCAGATGATAGGCTGTATGTATAGCTAGTGGGCTGTCATCCTATATATGTATGTAGTATACCTCTCTGTGATTGAATTGGTGATGACGTACCTTTCGAAAGTAGATAGTGATTTGATCATGATAGTATTAATTCGATAGTTGATATACCAGCCATGAAATATCTTTGTTGTACGTAGTATCTTATATTTTTTCTGAATAAAGTGACAGTCCTATCAAGTGTTTTCAAAACATGGTACAAATATGCAGACGCGTTCGCATACACACAACTCAGGCCTATGAGCATGGAACACCTGCAAAACAGTTGAGACGGCAAATTCCGAGAATTACAAAGTCACCACCAGCGCTTCATTGTCAGCACATATGTTGCTTACTACATAATGATGAGAGAAATCTAGCTTGCCGGCACTTTTGATTTAAAAAAAAAAAAAATACAAAACATTGGATGGAAATAAATTGGATAAAACTAGACTTAAAATTGTGTTTAGTTGATTGAAAATATTTATCTTCGTTCCCATATAATTGTCTGCAGCACTAAAACGGTTTCCTCGAATGACATCTATTTTGAGACGGAGGGTAATGATGAGTAGAAATCTAGTTGCCATTGCCTAAAAAAAAAATTTAAGCTGAGTTATAATTGTGTTTAATGTGGATATGTATGCTTGAAATGTAGTAGAAACTTTTCATATTTACTACAACTAGACTATAGAAACTACAATTATGAATTATTCCAATTAATTATGCTTGAAAAAACATAAATCTAAATCTACAACTAGACTAAAAATACAATTGGAACTAAAACATTACCATATTATAAACTCACTATGTATATCTATTCATTTGAAGTCCAAAAAAATAGATTTTTTATTTGTTTTTATGTGATGTACTATGATTTTTCAAAGATTCAACCAAAATAAATAAATAGAAAGATAAAAAATATAAACTGCTTTAAAAAAATTCCAGGATGTAAAACATGGGGTTTGAAAAGCTGAGGGAGATAAATTTGCCTGATTTTGGAGTTCACTGAGAAAAAATGGACTTTCGGTAAAAGTTAGAGGAAAAGTAATACTTTTTTTATTTGCAAAGTCCAAACAAAAGCCCCATAACGGGCTTTGTGTTGGGCTGAAATTTCAGCTGACAGCCCATTTGCGAAGTACTTTTATATACAAGTTGGTTGACCGCTGACTCTGACTTGGTGCAAGTGCCGGTCAGCATCTGTTGGACGCGTGGTGCATCTGTACCAGTCAACGGTCCAATGAGTTTGCCGGTACCCGACTCGGACTATGAGAGCAGTACAGACAGCATAAGCACCCGTACCAGACGTCTACACCAATAAACAAAGTTCAGAATTTTATCTAGAAATTGATTCGCATTTCCCTTTTCGGCTTATGTTCCATATATATATTCGCCCTGTCGTCTTGTGTTGTCTGCTTTTGTCTAGTCTAGTCTCCCAAATTATAAGTCGTTTAGTTTTTCGATAAAGTTTGACCATCGATTCAAAAAATTTATGTAAAATATCACTTCTTTTGTTGTGACTTTCTTTATTAATACAAGTTCTTAAAAAATAACTTAAATTTTACTATATTTGCCAAATTTTTAAATAAGACGAATGGTTTTTTTTTTTTGAAAACGCCATTCATCTGAACTTTATGCCCATTTTGCGCACAACTCTTTCTATTACTGCCATATGCGCACAACAAATGCTCATGTCTGTGATTGGAGGATTGTTTGTCCGCCAGCGGGCAGCTGCCATGGCCGGTACCCTCTTTTGGACACGTTTGGCTGTCATCTCTTTGTGTCCATTAGCATTCTTTTTAATTTTTGGATAGTATGGTGGGAGAAATAGACATGCCGCACAAAAAATCCATGTACGACTATAACAAGTCAGCCATCAGTGTCGCTGCAACTGAAAAACATGTGATTGTTTACCTTCATGGGCACCAGAAATGCCTCTCCAGACTCCAGAGCTTCAGCGCGGGCACAAAGCGCAGAGCAAGAACAAGAGGGTGCAGATGTCAAAATGTGTTCTGCCTGCCGTGATGGCTCAGGCCCAGCCCAATTCGGAACGGGAAAATGGCCTGAAAGGAAAAGGCCCGGGACAAGGTTGACCGCTGAACCGACCGACTTGCCATGGTCCAAACTGTCCTAGTTAGTGTGTGACTGTGCTGCATCTGTCCAAACCATGTGTCAAATTCTCAATCGTAATACGTGCCAGATGGTCACGTGGAAGAGTTTGCCATTCGCGTATGCGCGCGCCGGGAGCTAGAGCGGAGAGCCAAGCTAACTGAACTCTGAATTCTATTGTACAAGTCGTGCTTATGTGGATCATTTCGTCTTCTTATCTATTCTCTATTTTGTCATTAAGAATAACAAATATATTTCTATACTGTAATAGGACATAGAACTTGATTGATCATACGAACTCAGCCATCCCAAGAAAATGAGTTCAGCTATCTTTGTTAGATTTAATTATGCTGATTCAATACTATGTTAATTATTAAATCAAAACAAGTTGATGATCCATAATAATAGATAGCTCAGGTGATCTTGTTCCTTAGCTTATGCCTCAATGTATCCACATGGGTTTAAATTCTTGACTTTTTGTGGATGCTCATATTTTCTAGATTAATGATGATGTTATTTCAGTGATAAATGACGTGTTTATTGACAACGAGACAGATTATCGTCCATATGTCTTGGTGTTGTGGCTCCTCATAAGGGTGGGGTATGTGCGCGCATGTACAAGTATCAGTATTGTATTGTATTGTGATTTGCCAAAAAATTGTGTGACAAAATTAATTGGATATTGACTTGAATGGTTAAATGAATGGTTAGTTCCGTACACAGTCCATATATGCGCGATGTTAAATGTTGAACAACGGTTGGGAAGTCACCAGCAAATAAGATTTTATATAGGCCATGTTTGGTTTCTAGCTTGAGAATGTAATGGATGCTCCGTTAGAGGACACTGAGAAATGTTGAACTTGAACGGTTTGCTAAGTGGACTAAAGATATTACCATGCTTTAATATAAGATATATCTAGAAGACGAGAGTGGGAGAAAGGTTGACGTTATCTGTGAAGCCGATATGTTAGTGGCCAATCACTCTAGGCATTTACACACGCATGCTCAATTTCTCTTTATTTTATACTATTCTTTCAGCATATCGAATTATGGGTCATACACTTTGGTTTACCCGTGGTCTTCCCTAGACCCAAAAATGATACTACTTGTCTATATATCATGTCTTTCTTCCTACCATGTAGAGACAACAAATCCAAATATGCTATCCTGCCGAATTCTCAGATCCGATCATCATCATCACAAACAATGACCCGGACCTCGAATTTCCGTAGTGAACTCCAGGTCAGGTAACAATTTCATCATTTACCCGCAACCAGACGAGTACGTTGTACGCCTACCACTGGACGCACACGCACTCCAGTGGCCGGCCGGCCGGCCACATCGATGCAAAGATCTACTACTAGCCGGTGTGCCAACATCATTTTACGTCAATCAGCATCCGCGAATTCCCTGGATAGACCGGGCAAAACCCCGCAGAAAACGGCAGGGACTGGACACTGGAGCGCGCGGCCACGCATTACCATACAACTACTCCCTCTCTTCCACAATACTTGCAATTTTTTGACTTATAAAAACTGTGTTTGACCTCTCGTCTTATTCAACTTTTTTTAATAAATATTACCATTTTTGTTATGACTTATTACATCACTAAAGATATTGTAATGACGTTTTGTTTGTTTTATAATTTACATAAAAAATTTGAATAAAACGAGCAGTTAAACACAGTTTATATGAGTCAAAGAATTACAAGTATTGTGGAACGGAGGGAGTACAAGCGTATCAGACCGGCAGTGAAACCTACAGCTTGGCGGATTGCCGCGGAATAGCATGAGACGTGACGACCGGCATAGCCAGACTGGGTCGGTCCTCCTCGATAGCTCCGTTCCTCCGATCCGTCGTCTCCATGGATCCATCGACGACGACGACGAGACGACGTAGCTGTCCGATGAGCTCCGACAGCAGGCACGTCAGTTCACTAGTTTAATTAGTTGCTGCTCGATCGCCGTCGTTAATTAGTACGTGTACCACCGAGACTGAGACCGAGATGGTGGCGGAAATTACAATCCAGGCGACAGGTCGACGGTGCGAACAGGACACGGCCGGCGACTGAGTCGGTTCCTCATCGGTGCCGTGCCGTGACGATTCATCCGTCCGTCGTCCGGGGACGATCTCCCAGGTCCGTCGCCCCGTTGGTCGTGCGTGCGTGCGTTTAATTTCGTACGTCGTACTAGGCTTGTTCAACCTTTCTCTTTGTTCTAATCGATCGGTGACGACCAAGAATTAACAGGGCAAGTAGTCACACTACTGTATGTTATATTGATTGATAGTACAAAATGCATAGTTGTCACGTAGATGATGACTCGGACTCTGATAGTCTAGTCGACACACTTCTTGATATGAATATACACTTGTACTCACGGAAAGAAATTCAGGACAGTTGGCTAGTCTTTGTTGCTGAATCTTTCTACGATAACTTGTGCGGCATGAAACTTTGACGGTGAAAATTAGGGGCACTCAGGTCTCAGGTGAAAGTGACAGGGTCTGGCTGGTCAAGTACTCTAGTATGTACCATCATATCTTTTTTTTTTTTTTTTTGACAAATAATGTATCCTTTATTTAAAGCTTATCTATCTATCCTTCATCAGACATTTCGGGGTTTTTTCCTGGTTATAATTTTTCTGTACACTTAGGTACTCCCTCCGTCCCTTTATACATGACGTTTTGGAGTCTGGCACGGAGACCAAGCACAAGGCCAAAGGACCTGCGTACCCCTACGCGTCGCTGACAATGGAGCTCCGGTGGGTGGCGCAGGGGGCAACCTGCAGGCCGTCACCGCCAATGAGCACCACGGGAGGCTCCTCCCATCATTTTTTATCATTTCTTTTACTCATAGTGGAGTACAGGGACATGACTGATGAACCCACAGTTGTACCTCTTCGTAGGCTGAGACCACAGCAGGCCCTAAAACGACTTGCATTGCGGGACATTTTTTGAATCGCAGAACGACATGTATATAGGGACGGAGAGAGTATACATTTGAGTACTTGACCTATCTAAGTGTACATAGTAAATGTCTTATGAATACACAAACATTTCTTTTTAGAATACTAGGGCATAGCCCCCCTCTATTAACCATGAAGTCAACAAACAATGTCACTTATTACAGCTCTGACAGATGGGGAGACCACGGTTCTTTAAACCCACCGCAAACAGGCGACACCTCCAATCCACCAAATTATTGAACCCACTATTTTGGAACACTTCAGAATCAACAACCATCACAACCACCAATCAGCAAACCACGTCCTGACGCCAACCAGTCGAGGTGAAGATCCTATCATGTATGCCATCCTTCATCCCATCGGTAGCCAGAGCACATGTGTCGCCTTGGCCTTGAACATCTTAGTTTTCTCCTCCAGAGTCTTTCTTTTCTCCGTCGGGCATAGTATGCAGTAGAGCAGTTCAGTTCAGTTGAAGTTGGGTCGAAAGCTTAATATCTAGTATGGTTTTCGCTACCTAGCACTGACAGATGGAAGTCTAGTCGAAGAAACTAAAGATGCTTTTCTGGTCACCTGTATACTTATCATCTCAATATTAGACCTGCCTACATCAATATTAGAAATTAGCAATGCTTAGCTCAATTCAGTTCTCTATCGAATTTGCTATGCCCTCTTTTTGATAGAGTTTTGCAACGTCACCGCCAACCTGTGTAAGAGTATGGCCATACTCTTCCACAATTCTCTCTGAAAACAGAGATCATTTCTAAGTTTCCAAATACACCATAAAGTTACAGAAATACAGATATTAATAACACCATTTCTTTTGTTACTTAGCCAGAATCTACCAATGGAATCTAAGGATGCATCTGAACATGTATAATTCTAGCAAAAATATGCCATATTCTTTGAGCTTGAGCACATTGAAAAAATATGCATAATGGACTTTTGTTCTTCGTGGAAGAGACAAGTTTTATCTTTTATTTTTCTTTTACTGTCGGGTGCCAAAATAAATGACACCCTCGACACCTCGATCAAGAAGGAGATCCACCTCAACGCACAACCAAGACAAGCAAACCACCCCGTGAAGGTCCCGTGCCGAGGGCCCTCGCGGTACGAGGAACCAACGACTGCCCCGACCCCCCCTCTCTCGGGAGGAGGAGGGGATTGGGGCGGCTCGCCCGAGACCCTCCTCGACCAGGCGCACCCCTCGGCGTCCGTCGCTTTCACCACCGCCGCGACAACAAGGACGGGCAGGGTAAATGCGCCAGACAAAGTTGCTCGCCCTGACATCCCGGATTCCCTCGCCAGAGGGGCCCCGCGGTGGTCAAATCTTTCTGTGACGCCGTCAGCTCGTCCGAAGCTCACTTTTAGTGATGTTCACACCTTACCGAGCACTATGACAAACACCCCTGTCGTAATGTCATCTCACACGCCCAGCCCGGAGGGCCTCGGATAACACTGCAGCCACGACATCAAACTCTCGGGCGGGTACGGTAACAGTTCCCGGTCACCATCAGGGAACCCCTCGGACACTGTTACCACCCCCCCTCAAGAAACGCCCCCTCGGAGAAGCAGGAGCCTTGGGGGTCAATCACCCCCTCGGCTCTGATCACGCCGGGGCCCGCACCCCTCGGCAGCACCTGGATTTCAGGAGAAGGACGACTCTCTTTCCACGACAACGGCTACGGACGCCCTTTCTTCGCAACACAAGTATAAGGCACCGGCCAAGCAATTTCCTACACTCGAGGACATGTACTCACCGGCCCCCCCTTGTGACTATAAAAGGGGGAGCCCGGGCATAAGATAGGGCGAGTCGAAGCACACACACGCCTTGACTTCACACGCTATTGGCAACTTAGCTCAATCACATCACGCACTGAGACTTGAGCTCCCGGCCTCTCTCATGCCCCGCTTGTATTCCCCTACTACGAGCACCTCGGTGTAGATACACAGTACCTCACCCCGACTGGACTAGGGCCGGCGTTGGTCTGAACTAGTATACATCTTGTGTCATCTCGCACCAACCATCCGGATCCTGGGATGCGCAGCACAATTACTCGTCGGTTAGTCGTACCCCCGGTTCAAAACATCGACACTTTCCTTGTTGAGTTTGTCTCTGGTTATTAATTTGTTTTCCCCAAGTAGGCATAGAGAGGAATTTTAATCTTCCGGATAGAATGACTAGGACAGTTTGTTAATAATTCTGTAAAGGTTCTGAACATAGCATTATGATAAATTTGGCTACAGTATCCCCAAAGTAGATAACACTTCAGCTATGAATCTGAACAAATTTGTCCACATTCAAAAAGGTAATTTAATTAGGAACAAAGGGGATGCAAGTGTAAATTAACAACAGAATGTGCAATATAGTCCAGAATTTAAATTTAGAACTTTGTGAAAGATTTGGTTTATTGATGCAGCCTCCCCATTAATCAGAATGGAGTTAAATCTCGCAAATCTACTTAGATTGTGTTGGAACTTGGGATTCCGAACAGCGTTAACAAGGACCTCCGCCCAAGCGATGCCTCCGGTGGAAGCTGGAACACATAGGTGATGACGTAAGCAAACCAGCTACGGTTTCATAAAATTTTCACCAACCATCCCCTTACACTGGAGTAGAGCCCTCCTTTTATAGGCCATTGTACAAGAGGATCATAAGTTACAGATCTACCCTTGGTATATTCCGCGGATATTCTCTAGACTCGTACCTAAACCAAGGGCAAAAAGGGATGAATACAATCACGGAACCGCCTTAGGTGCTGGTCCTTGAGGTTAGCCCAATAGTGATCCTCCAAGATCTTCATCTTTGGCCCGGGCCATCTGCTTCTTCTTAGTTTTTGGGCCTCGACCAACCCCATGCTCTAGACCTTGGCTGAACCTTTGCTCTCGGACCTCGGCCGGACCTCCATTGCTGGACCACCAGACCTCAACTGTTGGACCTCGGCTAGACCTTAGTTGTTGGACCTTTGGCCAGACTTCTGTTGTGGACCTCGGGTAAACATCAGCTCTTGGACCTTGGCTGAACCTCTCCTCATGGACCTTGGCCAAACCTCAGTTGTTGGACCTCGGCCGGTTGAGGTCCCTTCGGGGAAGGCTCCGTGCCTTGCGCCATTAGGGCGTTCGGGGTCGAGATACTTTCGCCAATCGTTGACCGCAAACAAATGACATCAAGGTGTTTCTCTTGGTTGAGACATTAGTATGGCTACGCCTCTTGTTGGCATTGTGCCCCAACAGTTCCCCACTCAAAGGCATGGTCTGGTCCAAAGGTGGCCTTGGCCTTGAATCCACCTTCGGAGCTGAGAAGCGAAGCTACACCTCAGTAACTCTCCCCGTGGACGGAGGTTCTCTGGGTGGAGGTTTGCTAGTCAACCTCAGCAGAGGGCGGACGGAGGTTCCTCGGGAGAAGGTCCCCCTGGGCGGAGGTCCTCCCTGGGGAGATTTTCCAGTCAAACTCTATTTCGGAGATCCACTCGGTCCTGCAAACACTTATCACCAAAGCCTCAACAATTTCCCCCTTGAGGCTATGCGACTTGTTCCACCATGCCCCAATAGATTGGAACCGAGCAGCTAGAGCTATAGGAGGAGTGGGAAACAAGTGGATGACAGAAAGGATATAGTATATTTAAGCTAAGGAATTAATCAAAAGTAGTTATATATAGTTTATATGGATGGATGCAACAAGGGAGCACGGAGAATAAAAAAATACAATCAAACAAAGAAAACATTGAAGTATTTATAAAAATATATTTTCGACTAAAAACTTTCAATATTATAATAATGAATATTACCTTCATTCTAAATTATAAAACTTTTTCTGGCTTTTCTAAATACATTTTCTTTAGTTTTGTTTCTAGACATAGTGTATAACTAGGTGCATAGTAAAGAAAAAATACATTTAGAAAAGCGAGAAAGTCTTATAATTTGGAATGAAGGGAGTAGTTTTTTTGGGGGACCAATAATAATAAGGAACAGTTACGGGTGGTATTTGCCCAAACCGACCAGTCGACCACCTTGCTAGTTAAACGTGAATCATGAATGCATTATGCCTGGTTCCTGTGATGTACGATCTTAATTCTTTTTTGTGCGTCTCCTGAACCTTTTCTGGCCTCATCATCAGCTTCTATAGTAGTGGAGACGATGCACAGGTTGGCATAAAAAGTGTAATGTGTGTTCGGCCTAAATGAAAGCGCGTTAGAGCAAAAAAGATGAGGAAGCTCCAAAAGCGAAAAGGGAATTTCTTTTTCCGGCGTGTGAGAACATGTTGAACCAATTGGAATAGTGTGCTGTGTGCGCATGGATAACGTTTTGTTCTCCCAGGATCAAAAATCAAAACCAGAAGAGCCTTTTGGCACACAGTCGTAGTCTATTCAAAAATGGGTATTGCCGGCTCATGTCCATTTCAACTTGGCTTTGTGCTCTATTCCTGGACGTACGCAATGCATGATTCACGGCTTGCACCATGCATGCAAAGACCACTCCATTCAGGTCATCTGAAGAAAAGCACTGAACTGCATCGATGCAAGAAATGAACTGCTCGTGTCTCTTGCCATTTGTCTTGTTCTCAAAGCCCTTTATTTGCAGTTTTCAAATGTAACACTGTTTCCTTCCAAACACAAAATGGAGACGGAACGCTCAACTACTTCACACCTTCTTCTGCACTATGTACTCTCTGGCCTTGCTATAGTCGTGTACTGCAACTGCAATAATGGAATGAACTCGGTCTTTCCTCCAGTCCAGTCAAAAAATGTGTTCTCAGCTTTGAATTTTAAGCGGCATGGCATGACAGGCGGAGGAATGGACATGGCACCTCTTCCGGACCCGAAGCGCCAAGAAGATTCAAAACCGGGATGCAAATCGTCAGAAACTTGCAGCAATGCTTTATTCTTTCGGCTGTATGATCCGATTTTTCAGACTTCATTCAGAACATTACTGCAAAATGGCCATGAGCCCATGACCAAGGGGGCAGCAAAAAGACTTGACCCCCCGAGAAAAACAGAAAAAGCAGAAGAGTTTCAAACTTAACCTAACTGTGTCTGTGTATCTTGTATCCACAGCTTAATTGCTTCTTAATCTACTCTAGTAGTCTATCCACAGCTTAATTAGTTCATGAGAAGGGTCTCTTGAGCCCCTTGAAATCCACCGTCTCAATGCACTCAACGCCGTCTCTCGATGCATTCAGGAGCCTGAGCAGCTCGCTGGCCCTCTCCTTGGTCACGCCCATGCAGCCGACCTGCAGCAGGAGGAGGAGCTTCTGGAACGCGCCGAGCTGCAGCGCCTCGGCCTTGCACGGACCCTCGCCGGAGAAGCTCTTGCACAGCCGCCACAGCGCCGACACGGCGAACTCGGTTGCCATATCAGACACGTGCTGCATCTTCTTGACCAGCACCGGGACGGCCAATGCGTGCGCGCATGCCTTCCCGCGGCCTTCCTCCGTGAGCAGCAGGCTGTCCAGCGCCGCGAGCGCCTTCTCCGTCGTGCCCTTGTCGGCGTCGACCAGCAGCTCGACCAGGAGCTCCACCATGCCGAGGTCGACAAGCCGGCTGGCTGCTAGACCGCTGTTTGTGACGAGGTAGTAGGCGGTCACCAGCGCGGCCTTGGTGGCCTGCGGCGACACGGGCCTCTGCAGGAGCTTGATGAGCGCGTCGTGTATTCCGTCGGTCTCGGACATGGCGTCGAGGCATTCCGGGTCGGACGACGACGCGATCTCGCGGAGCACGACGGCGGCGCTGGCCTTCGCGGTCGTGTCGCCATGGCACAGGATCGAGACGACGGCGTTCAACGACGCCGGGGACGCAATGTGGCTCCTGGACTCCTCGCCGAGCGGGAAGAACACGACCAACGCGGCCAAGATCTCGTCCAGCGCGCCGCGCATGACGCGGTCAACGAGCCCCCAAGCGCCGGCTGGTCAACGAGCTGTGAGAACGCTGAAGAGAGCGCGCGAGCGGCTCCCGCCGCGGCGAGGCACCGGCGGTTGCGGTCGCTCTCCTTCCCAAGCGCCCTGGCTCTGGCCACCAGCTGGCGGCACGCCGGCGCATCGCCTCGCCGCGCGGCGGCGGACACCGCCGCGAGGAGCTCGGCCGCGTCGGCGGCGGAGAGCGGGACGCGGGGCGTGGGCACGCGCTCCACCCCGAGGCCGCGGTTGGCGACGCACCACTC
Source organism: Hyparrhenia diplandra (assembly GCA_015847255.1). NCBI lineage: Eukaryota > Viridiplantae > Streptophyta > Magnoliopsida > Poales > Poaceae > Hyparrhenia > Hyparrhenia diplandra. Next base: position 115,185 of record JADLZK010007512.1, on the reverse strand, counting down.
CTGGATCATCCGCCGCGTGGCGTGGTTCGGGATGAGGTCCTCCGCGCGCAGTGGGCGGGCGGTGACAGGGCACGTGGAGTGGCCGCGCTCCAGCCAGCCCTCCACGCTGTCCCGGTCGTACGTGATCCCCGTCGGCGCCGTCACGGGATCCCTCATCATCTCCAGCGAGATCGGGCACAGGAAGTTGCTCGGAATCGCCGGCTCCGCCGCCGCCGGCACGGGCAGCGGCTGCCTCGTCCGCCTCGTGGCGAGCGGGATCTCTGACACCGCCACACGCACCGACCGCGGGCGAAGGCGGTAGCGGGACACCGGCGTGACCATCCCGACCGGCCTGTGCGCGAATATTGAAGACGTCCCTCGATCGGTTCGCTGTGCGGCTGCAGGTACGGTCGTCGCCGGGCACGGTGCGTGGAGTCTGCGAGCTGACGGGTGGTGTGGTGGTGCGGGCCTGGACTGCGGGGTTGGGTGGGCGTCGGCGTTGTGGATGAGTACACGGAATATATAGGTTGTGTTCGCCGGCGTTGAATGGAGAATGGAATGGATCGTACAGTACTGCTGCTGCATGTGGGCGTGCGGTGTGGGCCTGTGCAGTATTGAAGGGCGCGAACGAGGAAGGAGAAAAAAAAAAAACGAGTGTGGACTGGTTTCGTGGGGTTGTTCTGTGTTCGTTGGGATCGGAGTTTGAATGTTGACCGTTGAATGGAAGTTTGAATTGTACACGGCACGGGCGGAGACGGCGAATGTTTTCTCTCTTTTTTTTTTGAGCTGGATATTAGACGCTTCTATCGTGTATTCCCTTAGTCTCTAAATATTTTTTACTCTTCTCAAAAAATAATTTTAACTAAATATATATTAAAAATATTAATACCTATCATACATAATAAGTATCATTAAAAAGATAGTTGAATCTGATTTTCACAAATATATTTGGAGATATAAATATTGCACGTATTTTTCTATATAACTGAAAAACTTACCGACACACACAACAAACAATTATTTCGTGACGAGGGTGCTCTCCTTTTGTTTGTTTTGGGTGTAGTGCCATGTCAAATTTTTGGTTTGTTTGGATCCCACCTCCTAAAGTAAACTTTAGTTACTAAACTAGTCACTAAACTTTAATAGCCCCTGTTTGATTCGACTGGCTAAAAGTGACTAAGCAACATTAAAGTAGTTGAACAAAGATTGTTTTGCCCTTATTAAATGCAAAGATGGAGAGGTAGCCAATAATTGTAAGGGGTATTCCTTGTAAAGTTTACATTTTAGTAGTACATTTTAATAAACCCATGGCTACTAAGACTACTAAAGTTCGGTGGACTTTTTAGTATGGGTGTTTGGTATTTTAGTAGCTAAAGTTTAGTAGGGGTGAACCAAATAGACCCTTAGTCATCCCATTTTGGAGTTCCACTGATGGACGTTGAGATATGTAGCCTTGCTTGAATACTTGTGGCTAGTGATGGCCTTGTGAGTTGTAATATTTTGGTTTGAGGGTTTCATGATTTCAAGAGCAAGTTTCACATATTGATGTGTGTATGTACATTTCTAAGGCATGCGGAGGTGGTACTATCCTTGTTCCATGAGGAATCCACCCTCATTACAAAATATAGTGTTTGAAGAGCAAAAAGGAAATCCATAGTATCAAATTAGTACAATTGAACATAGAAGAATTCATACTATAAGCTATTTAAGTTTATGATTTAGTCCTCTATTTATACCACCATGGTTTTGTGTTGAGTTTTTTTTATGGAATTTTAAGGGCCTAAACCAATGTAAACGTATTTCACGATGCAGGGGCGGGGATGCTCATCCCCACAGAATCTGACTTGGGGCTACTTTTTTTTTGAACCTGAATATTAAATTGACCTTAAGGTGAATATATATTAGTGTAGCCAAACAAGCAATAGAAGAGGCATTGTCATGATCTAGCCCCATTGTGTCATCTCCATCTGAGTTACACTTCAAAAAATATCCAAAGCGGTTTTGCATGTCTAAACTCAAAACCATGGTTTGGTACTGTAAAAATTAAGACCTTGTTTGCATGTCTAAACTCAAACCCATGGTTTGGTACTAAATCAAAACCAAACCCATGGTTTGGTACTATAAGAAATATGAGCTTATATAACAATCAAATGTTCAATTAATACAGGTATACTTTATAAAAAAAAAATTGTCATAGAAGGTAAAGATATTTTTTAAAAAAAACAATGAAAGCATCATAAAGTAAGTGGTGAATTAATGCTTCAACATCACAAATTCAATCACAAAACATATACCTAATTTCATCATGTAGCTCGTGTCATAGAAAACTTATTAGTAATGCCCAAATGTCTTAAAGGAGAAAAAAAAAAAAAATGCTGTTTCAGTTTAACGCTTAAAATCCTTGCCCGGATCGATGACCTACTATAGGGCGTGATCTGGAAGTTTGTTGAACGCTTTCAGCTAACCTAGCTTGTTCATATTTGGCTTCTCATCGACGGGTAGAATAGTGTGGGTACGGTACGCTACGGCTGGCGTGGGTGCCGACGACGAGACGACTGGCGACTTTGACGGTTAGCCGGTTAGGTAACCAGATCCATGAGTCGGTCGGTCGGTCCAGTGACAGTAGTTCCAGCTCAGCCGAACGACTAGGTAGGCTGTACGTAGTCACGCCCTTGCCCCACACAGGCAAATCACGAGGCACACAGCTAAGCTGAAACGAGCTTTAATTTTTTTTTTAGAAGGAAAATGTATTAATCTTGGTGCATTACACCGACCCTTTTACAAACAGAAATCCTAAGAAAAGAAAAATTACAAAGAAGTTCAAAACTTACGTTCATTTTCCTCGAAGCCTTCGAGATCCGTTCGTCACGCCCGCCGGCCGCTTCCCAATCGCCGTCGGGCACGAGCCAAACTCCACAAGGTGGAGGCGCAGAGGAGGACTTACCGAGAGGCGAATCCCGGCGATCTACTTGCCTCCCGATGCGCGCCAACTCCCCGCCCCACGACACATCCATCGATTCCATCGCCGGCAACCCGAGCAAAGCTCAGATTTTCACCATAGATCATCTTCCTCAAGATTAACGGGGTCAACAAAGATCATCACCTGAAGAAGACGGCGATGTGCCGCCCTCGACTCTGGACGTCTCCCGGCCTCTCCGTTGACGTCGGAGAAGATCGCCATCGGAGAACGGAAGAAGTCGGGAGAATTTATTCGGCTAGCGTCGCCGTCGCTTCCGCATCGCCCGGCGTCACCAGGAAAAGCAAGCCGCGAAGGAACCACGCTCCTCCGGCAAACCCTAACTCCACCGTCGAACATCGGGCGGCGAGCAAACCCTAGACCTAGATGGACTCGACCAAAACACTACGATGACAGAAATCTGTGGAAGAGACGGACCCCGCTTCGTCGTCACCACGGCGGCGAGGCCGGAGGTGAGGAACGGGGGCCGCATGGTGGCGGCGGCGGGCGTCGCCCGCTAGTCTCTTTTCGCGAGAGACACAGCCCTAGGCCCGAGGCGTTTCAACTAATCCACTCGTATCAGGCTGTATGAGCAGCTTTTGCATGCCGTAAACGAGCTTTAATTTTTATCAGCAAAATTCGTTCGTCCCTACTACTCCAAACTAACGATCGAACGTCTCTTCTGCCTCTTTTTTGTAAAGTTTTCAGTGGACTTGTTTACCTCGCGAGACCAACACGCCATGTTCTCGATCGATCGGTTGTTGGTTGCCAGCACGTATATACCAAAATAAATAGACAAGGCGCCGTGACTTGTCCGCTTGGCGAGTCGACTAACGACTCAAACACGGGTCTAGTCGTTGCTTCTCGCTGTAGAGATTAATTAGGTGATGATGTATCAGGAAATTCAGTTATTCAGACAAGGTTCAGACTTGAGAACAATTAATTGGGATGGAGCTGGTAGTATATGCTTAACCATATACGTACGTAGAATAGTAGTACTAATGCAATTATATTTGCTAGTTGAGCGAATAGACAACACGACGAGATGGGGTATATGGTTAAGCAAGAAGAAGCAGATTCAATAATGCGTCAATGGCCATGTAGTAACGTGCATGGCTCCATCAGTCAGCATCACAGTCAACACCAGGTGCCTGTACGTAACGTACGTGACGTCGCAGTATGGCTAGATTGCAGATCTCCAAAAAAAATTTTTTTCTGAAAGTTTGATCAGGCATACGTAGTATATATTAGACGGGTAGAGCTGCCAAGCAAACGGAATGGTCAATAAGACTAGCAGCATACCGTACGTATCTAGGTTCAACAGTACTAGTAGTTCACGTCTTTTTATTTGAATTCTTCAAGTTGAGTTGTTGTGCTAACCTAGTGGTGTACACACATAGCTTTTGGCTACATTTTCGTCCGCCGTAATGCTACTACTGGCTACCGCACACGCACATTGGGTCAAGGACGTAGCAACACCCATCATCTCCGTAACTGCTTATGCCCTGTTCCGTTGGTCTGAACAAATCTACGCCACAAACTAGCACTACTTTGTTCTGTAGGATTCCCAGAGAACAAGCATGGTGGGGTTGGTTCCTTGTCTGCCGAAGTATATGGATGAGATGGGACGACGAAGAAGACTGATCCCACAAAATTGTTGATGGGACCACCTTTGAAATGTGCCTGTGATCTACGTTGTACTGTTCGTATCTTATCGTATTGTTACAGAATTGGATCCACTCACTGTTATATTATTATACCTATTATTGTTGCTAATTTTGCTACCGGAGACCGGACGTTGTTTCAGTAGTCTTGTCTCAAAAAAAAAAAAAACAAAAAAAGGAAGATATAATACAGAAGGCTGCATTAGAACTTGAGACTAGAAACCACGCGCGGCGTTGCCGCGCGGCCACAACTTCAGGTGCGTGCTTTATATTACCTGTTTCTTCATCTGTTTGATTGCTTTTCTCCAGACTGGGACATGAAAGTGTACCGATTCTTACAGAGAAAATTTGGTATACATGTATTGCCATTTTCATTTGTATGTACAGCAAGTAAAATTCAGATTAGAAATACTATCAACAAACACGATTCCCACAATGATTCTACAATAATGATAAAAAGGACAGTACAAGAAAATATTATTAATATCCAACCACAGTGTTTTGGATTTAGTTTTACAGTAGTGAGAAGCTATATGACCTTAAGCAAAAGCACGTACGTTTATACACAGCAAAAGATTTATCTTGTCCCAAAAGACCATGTAGTTGTATGCGCTTAAGCATACCACACGTATATACACCAAAAGATTTGCCTTGTCCTAGGGACTTCAGCAAGAAGCTATATGCCGCTAAGGATGGCACATTTATATACACCAAAAAAGATTTGTCTTGCTCCAGAGACTTAGCAAAAGTCTTGTCTTTCTTAGAACACAGTTTGGGGACATTCATCTAACAGAGCAACAAAAAAGATACGCCTTGTCGAGAAAAGAACTTTGTAGTTTTATCTTAGTCATTGTTTTGTTGCTTTGGCCGTAGCTTTAGCTTTTGGATAAGTTGAAGCATCGTCAATATTATCATCTTGGGTCTCCTGTTTGATAATAAATTTAAGACAAGACAAGTATGAATAATACATTTAATTTAGTATAATCATTTTTATATGTGCAGAAATGTTGGATAAGCAGACCTGATTATTGCTAGCACTTTCTCCATATCCTCTTTTGCCTGATATAATGTTACCAGAGATGCTGTAGTATAAATTACTGAGAGGTTAATATAACTCCAATTTGTGAAAGTATATGAGTAGGCATTTTAAATGCATACCTCGGTGGATCAAGGTCCATGGTCTGTGTTTCTCCAGTGGCCGTATGAAGAGCAAAGGAGAAAAATAAGAGTGAACTTGGTGCTTTTAAACGTGTTATTGCTGGAACAACAATTTATTCTATATTCTATATATTTAGTAAAGACTGATGTATAAACTTATTTTTTTTGGACTAAGCTATGTTATCATTGACACATAAGATTGAATCGATAAAAAAGGTGTTCAAATAGTGTTTGAGAATTTTACCTGGCTTTGAATATTTTTTGACGCCGATGGGAAGCAGCAGCGGTAATTCTTCATGTTCTACAAACACAGCTGAGTTGGATACAACAGTTGAAGATTGGTATAACTGAGACATAGCTGGGACTGGATGCTTTCCAAATTTCTCCTTGATGAGAACAATTTCGAATGAGGGCTCAAGTTCATTTATGCTTTTGTATAGAACCTTGACTATAAAGGTGAATTTGTGACCTATCAATGATATGATCTCTGGAGGAGTCTGTGTAATGTCATATAGCTTCCTGAGAGTCTGCATTTTACCAATGAGTTCTGTCCCTCGCTTGTCAAAGATCATGAATTCAAGAGTGTATGTTCCATCAGTAACCATAAATGGTATCTTGTATCTGAAAAGAATAAAGAACAATAAAGTAAAGGAATTTAGTTTTTTTTTTTTTTTGTATTATTTAGTGTGTGTGTATATATATGTTTAATGGAGAATTAGAATTGTCTTACTTCCAATTGAACTGGGTGTTTGAGCAACCTTCTTTTAGTGCATTTGAAGTTGTTCTCTTGGAGTTTGATAGTATGATTATCAATTGTGCACGCTTTGGTAGCACCATGGTTTCTTCTCTGTGATTGCAGTGATGGCAACGGTACATTCATATTTTTGTCCTGCATGAATTAAGAGTTTGTATATATAATTAGCTGGATATAAATCTTTAATTATAGGACTGTAAGGTTTTTTGTATTGAACTGTAAATATATAATAAAATTACCTTGTCAGTGAAAGGATCTATATCCTTTAATTGCAGCAATGTCTTTTGCTTTCGAAGCTTTGCTCGTTATCACCTTCACTTGGAAGGTATAGCTGTTGAATTGGTTCAGATACAAGTGGAAGGCTGAAATTCATAAAGGCATGGGAGATATCCAAATTAGAAGCTTTTTGATATGTGCAACGTAGATAGAATGTGTATATAGATTAGTATGTTTTTTTTTTTACCTTTTCTGGAAAGCTTTGATTTCAGGGATATCATTGTGGTTGATATACCAACGACATGCTGATGTGCCACTTAGAAAATAATGCTCTGCCTTGTAGACTTTCATTAGAGTGCCAACAAATATTGCTATTACATGACTTTGTTGTCCAACTTGTATTACTGTTTCTCCATCAAATTCTTGGGCTCTTTTTCCAGCAAGTGATACATCAAATGTGTTCCCACTGTAGCAAAAGAAAATTATAAGTAGAAATCGTAATAATAAAAAACATTTCAATGAAACGTGCTTTTTGCTATGAACTATTTAAGCTACTACACTTGTGAAAACAAAAAAAGGATAAGTGTTGTAGCTGCTGGTGTAAAAGCAACAAATGTAAAATGTGTAGTAACTGAAGTGAAAACAGAACAGATGCAGCCAATAGCAGTAGGCAGATCTTGTTCATATCGATCTTTTTAATACGCATCTCATTATTAGTATTATAGAGATTGAAAATACCTGAGATCCTGAGTCTTATTACTCTCCTCATGATTAAATCTCCTGAACTTGAATAAACATTTGCTGCATTTGATACAGCGACAATTTTTCCGATAACATCTGTCATATAAAGTATTATCTTGTGAAAAAATGCAGTTTGCAATGGCCAATTTGAATCGTGGAGGAAAGGTAGAATACCTAGAAATTTTTCGTTTTTCTTTTGGTAGTATTGAGGCAGGCTAGTAAAAGGAGTAAGTGAGAATGTGTATTTTGGAAAGCTGTCTGGCTGATCATTTGGTGTGACAATCATTGTTCTCTTATTTAGTTTGATCATGTAGGGATGCTCCACAACCCTAAATATTGGTTTCGCTTTCTCTACTGTTATCTTAAGCCATATAGACAATCTTGCCTTCTTGTAGATGAGGTTTGCAAGAAGGAATTGCATCAGGTGGAATTTCAGCATAGATTGCATTGGCCTGTGGTAGTGGGAAGGAAGAAAATATTATTAGCAAAATATTAATTCTGAGATAGATATTGTATGTTATGTACCGTACATTTCATGATACCTTTTCATCAACCAGAACAAGATCAAGATGCTTGATATCATTTTGTTCATTGTTGCGGTGAATTCCCACATTCTTGATATCCCGTGCGCATATAACATAGTCTAGTCCTTTTGGGCGTAGCTCGAGAGTAGAACTGGTTTTCCTTGCATCTGCAATGTGAAATAAGGGGAATTGTAAAATGAAACAACCTCTATTAATTTTTTAATACAATCTGAAATAGAGATGCTGTAATATCAAACCATATCTATGATTTCTTTATATACAATATTTTTAGTGGTTGCAAGAATAGGCCTCGTAAAGTGAGCGTGAGGTATCAAGGAAGCAAGCAATGGGGAGATGGTGAAGAAAAAGCAAAAACTTAACCCATATTAACAAATCTAAAAGTATATAGTACTGCTAGTGCTATGAAAGCAAAATTGCCAAGCAACAATCCAAGGGGACTTGGTACGGTAATTGCAATTAATAATAATGCAAGAGGAAATGATACTGTAATTGTAATGAATAATATATTTTTGTCAAACTTGATGTTACTCTTTTATTATTATCGATATTATCGATTGCTAACGCAGAGTAGTCTAAACCTTGTAGACATTTGAAATTAAATGCTTAGTCTTCTATCAGATAAAGAAGCCATTCATATGCAAAGTTTAATTGTCTGCTAAAGAGAACTAAACCTTGTAGTCATTTGACCGAGCACATGGTGGGTGTCGTTTGTGGCACTGTTGCTAGCAGCTGCTGGGGCATTAGTATGGCACGGGAGGGAGCAGATAGGCATGGGGAAGCTGCACAGCTTTGGTGCTACTTGCCCTCTTCCTCGTGGCAGCCATGCCCACTTCCTCGCGCGGCCGTCTTGGCGCTCGCCGTAGGACGAGCCTGGGCGCTAGGAACGGGATGTCGGGGTGTCCAGGGAGCCGGGATGGTCGGCGCCGCCGTCGGCATCCTGCTGTGGTGCTGCCTGCAGCCTACGCGTGTGCGGCACGGCGAGAGCAGCGCGAGAGCGGGATGCCGTGAGGCGCAGGGAGGCAGGCAGATCGGAATAGGCGGCGCCGTTCCGCCCCTGCCTGGCTGCTGGGTGCCGAGCGGGCGCATGAGCTGATGTCTGCTTTCATTGTTGTTTTGTTGGGCTAAAACGTAGTGGGGAAGGAGAGAGAGACGGTAGGCAGGCACCGTGGCCGCTGCCTCCAACTCCACGATGGCTGGGTGGAAGTGGAACACGCACAAGCTTCCGGGTCGGCGAGCTGGGATGGCGCGCCGGACGCCGTCCTCAACCTCGCGCTGTGCGTCACGTCGCAGGGTCGTCGCGACACGAGCTCCTGGCGCGAATGTGGTCAAGGCCATTCGGCTCCGACGGCGACAACGGCTCGTCTTGCTGGTAAGTGCTGTAGTAGGCAGTACATCTGCCTATAGGCTATTCCTATATCTGTTTCGATTTCGTGCTATTCTACGTTTTGATCTATTTAGGCGAGTAATGCAGGAAGATAGATTTTCAGATAATAATAGATGTAGGAGTATTGAAGTTTACCTTTTTTTTTCCTTCTCCGCTAGATGGATGGATGGAAGCAGGGGCGGAGGCAGGATGACACTCCGGGAGGGTGCTATTTAGTGGAGATTCAATGAAAATCAAGAAACTTAATGGTGGTTTAATGACTAACTACAATAATTAGCATGGGAATTGTGCCTGCCAGGGGGGGCTACAGCCCGGGCAGCCCCCCCCCCCTCGTGCATCCGCCCCTGGATGGAAGAACTGGAGGGAGTTTGCCAATTATGTTTTAGTTTTTGCTACATGAGGGATCCCATCCTCATATCCTAATTTAGTCATTTGATATATGTGCTTCTGTTTGATTAAATTTCTATGGCCTAATTGCTTCTAATAGGCGGTGTTGATCAGCATGTTTATTGGTTCTGTGGTCCATGCCACGACTCCATTCAGGGGCAGCGGTAGAGTTATAAAAGGCAGTGGCCAATGATTGAGCAGAGTGGGGCAACACGGTCACAGAGCTCACAAGCGTCGAGTGGTGACCATGATTTCAATATGCAGTTTAGAAACCATTGAATTACATGCACAAGTTATATATCCTACTGATTTTTCTCATGCAAAATTTAAAGATTTATGTTACCACATATGTGTCTTTTATCTCCTTTGAAATGCCATGATTTCTGGTACATCAGAAACTTGTATCTTGGTGTCTATAAAATTCCACCAATACTCCCCCCCACACATAGAGAAAAACCAAGATATGTGTGAAAAATATTAGTCTTGCAAGTTACATCATTAAATAGATACATCAATGTGTTTGTAATCGTTTCTTTCTATTGGAAGTAGCTTTTATATACTGGAAGCACCTGCTCTCCACATGATCACGCATCGCGCAAGGCCTAACATAGGCATGGAGACACTTGTTATTAGACAAATTTTAAGTAGCTTCCCTCCCCCATTTGGTTTATTACCTCATGTTATATACCTTCTCAGATTACGAAGAAAATGCAAGCTGAGGTATGGTTATCTGAGAGGAGAATCCTACCTTGATATCATTCAAAGTTGGTACAACCCACTTGATACTATTGCATGCCTCTATACATGATTCAATTACTTATATATGTTGCCACTAAATCTTAAAATTCCTCTCTGTCCAGATTGGCTTGAACGACAGTGTGCTCCGGTTGTAGTCATACCAGATAAAAAGGACCAGCTTTTTCATTCTACTGTCCTTTTGGTACTACGCTATTGTAGATGCCAGAGAAAAAATATTCTGTATAGGCTGTGTACGATAAGAGCATTGTATGCATATTTTGGGGACAAACCACTCGAGGAAGTCCCAAATTGATGGAAGGCATTTTGTGCCAACTTGTAGTACTTTCTCTGGTCAAAAATATATGTCCATCTACAAAATTGTATAGTTAGACAACATAGTTTGTCATGACTCAATTTATTATGGAAACTATCTTTACAATATATAATGATTTTCATGTATGTATTTATTGATAAATTAGAAGTCAAACTTATCTTTCAATTCCTCTTCTCGCTTTATCAATTTCTCATTTACTTAGTCAGATGCCTTCTCTTCCTGCTTTACAAACTTCTGAGAAATATGGAAATAAGAAATCATATCTTTGCTACCTGTTAAAATAATTTAGTCACTACTCCCTCTCCGTCCCAAAAATAAACGACGTTTTTCTTCCAAAACATTTACGGCAATTATATATTAAAATAGGATTAATATTTATATTACATAATTAGTATCATTGGAAAGATCTTTTGATCTAGTTTTTAACAAATTTATTTGGAGATTTAAATCTTTTTACGTATTTTCTACAAATCGAAATCAAACTTGTGGCGACGAAAAACCCAAAACGCCGTTTATTTTGGGGCCGGAGGGAGTACTTGCTATGTAAATAGAGGGAACTTTTTAATGATTCGTTGTTGTCAGCTTTCCATTATATTCGTTACTTAGTTGATGTAATGAATTTCCATTTAATCCTTTGCAGTGATTGTTAATGCACACAGATGTCAATTGATGGAAAGCTACTTAAGAGTCTATATGTTTAGTTATCCTTCCCTGACGACTTCACCACATTATCTCAATCTATTTACTGAACAGTGAACATGATAATTGACTATGTTTGTTCAGTGCTTTGGATACAATTATAAAACATAAAATGAGTTGTACAAAGTAGGTTTTCTCATACAAAATTCACCTAAATACCATTCAAACAAAGTTCTCTCCTATGTTATTAACAAGACTGCAGTTCAGGAAAAAAAACTAACAACTTACACTAGGGTTAACATACTAAAAGGCCTGAATATAATTTGAACAGCTTATCTGTGTTTAGAGTTATTAAGATGGATACAGAAAATTTCATGGGTTCTTGAAATTTGGTCTACTCTAATCAGCATTTTGCATCCCTGCATTTTCCTATTTTAGAAAACAATATTATTGACTGATAGTCATTCTTATCATCCGAGCAGCGAAGAAGCACAACCTGCACACTGTCTTTTTTTAAAGAAAAAAAAAAACCCCACAGTGGAGTTATTACAAGTTATCAACATAGGCAATAATGTTATACTCATATCTATTCCATTCTTTTAGTGGTCAGCAATACATCATTGATCGAAGAACTTCTGTACATATGAGTTCTCACAAAATGTATATGTGTGACACGGCGGCGCTCCCCTTGTCACTGCCGGTCTAGCTCCGCTCCCACTCGTGCCGCACGCCGCCGCCTCGTTGCAGTCGCAGAGCCAAGAGCAGCGCGGCCGCATCGCGTGCGCCCATGGCCAGTCAGCTCCGGGCAGAGGCGAGAGCTCCAGGATATCCGCAGCCCGCCTCACGACAGTGGCTAGGCCGGCGACCACGGCGGATACCGCAGCCCGAACGCCCATCATCACCGCGTGCGCGACGAATACCACCGGGACCACGACCCTCACCATTCCGGCCTCCCAGTGCCCTCAGCCCCCAGGCCCCCTTCGCCGTGGCCGGCTCGGCTATCCGGTGCCCGCGTCCGGGCCCATCGCGCGCTGGTAGGTCAGGGGCCGCCGCGGCCAGAGGTACGCCTGCCTGGAAGCGCGGGCGAATCCTGCCCGGTGCGCAACTGCGCAAGCCTGTACGATTCGCGAAGCTCGGGCTCGGCGTCAAAGGCATCTGCGCCGCGCTGGCCATCATCAACCTCTCTGCACCCTGCCCACGAATTCTGCCCCAAGGGTCTATCCGAGGATCCAAGGAGGAAGCTACAGCAAAGGAGGGACTGAACTTGGCCTGTTTGCTTGCCAAGATGGAAATCTCCGAAGTGTACCTGGAGACACTGCCGAAGGTAAAACAATTCCAGTTAGGGATCACTGGTCCAGCTATTTCTGTTGCTATCCATGTCGTGTGCTTGCTTCAATAACTGATAGAACTCGGTTGATGTGTATTTAGACAGATGTTGAGTGAACGTGCTGGGCATCAGTTATGTCAATGTCTTTTGTTTGCATGACCAGGTGTTGTCACTCTAGCTTTGGTTCTTGAGAAGGTACATAGCCAACCTTTAATGAATTTCAAGATGGTGCATGTTATACTATTTGGCTACAACTTTGAGTCAATACGGAAATACTAATGTGAATATATATTTCAGAATGCGATAAAACCATTGCTTATGTAGCTGATTCTTTCCGGTCATAGGTACTAATTTGCCATGTCAAGTTCAGACTTCCTTATGGCATTATCTAGGTTTAATCCTTTTTAGTTTTCCATTTTAAGGTTTTTGATTCTCTATGAAAATATAGATGGAGCCATGGGGCATGGTTGTTTGGTGGCCTTGCAATAGAATCGATCTACTGTCTGTACTTGATGGGTCCTCTGTTCATTAGCCTAACTTCGATTGACTCATAAATGCTGATTGCTCCAAGATGTGATTCTTCCTGCAGTCACCAAACTCATGGAAATAAAGAACAGATGTTCTCCATTTCTTCTAGATTTGAAGCAGGTGTTATGACATGACACTGCCCAAGTGTGGCCACTGGGAAGCTAGGATGGGACAACTTCTTGTTAAGAAGTAAGCTGACATTAACAAATTGACCTGCATACATAGTAGTGCCTTCCTTTCCCTTTTTTATACTCTTTAAGCTTTAGTTCAAATGTTTTTGTGCATGGTTATGAGCAAAATATGCTGACATGAAGTTGGCCTAAATATACATTGGACATGGGGTGTTCAATGATTAGTTTGACATATATTTGTACGGAGTGGAAGGCCCCCTCCGCAACCCAAGTGACACTGACAGACATAAGTACAATCACTACCAACACGTAAATTATATTGTCCCGTGCTAATGGAAGATTCTGTTGGAATGGATCACTCATCCTATGGTAAGGCTGTGGCTTCAATTTGTTTCAATCAAATTTGATTTTGATGATTTCCATAGATCCTTTGTACAGTTTGGCTGTTCTGTCTTCATGTATCTGTGTAATTTCTGTGCAGCAGCGCATTTGTTTATTTGCTTGCTATCAACATACTGGGACTGCTACTAAGGGTTTCAGGTTTATTTGTGAGAACCTTGGCTGCAGCGGCACCGAGCATAGGGCAGTATGCAATGTAGATCCAGTTTCAATTTCTTAAGTGTATCTTACTATGTAATTAGCAACATAATAACTCTCTGTATTGATTCCTTTTTGTTGAATAGTAAATCTATCTCATCGACAGATTGATTATCAAAACATATGCTATCATTCTTCGTGGTTTGATTCACATTACAAAATATGCCATAGCATTAGCATTGACAATACACATAATCGGGCAACATAGACTGGCCTAACATAGGCAGACGCGCGGCAACGCCGCGCTTGTTTCTAGTACCCAACTGAATTCGCAGCAGGCAGAGCGAGCACGCAGCAGCAGAGGCCGTATCGCTAGCTGGACAGGAAGATTCGTTGGAGCGCCAGCTGGACACCTCGTCCCCGCGCCCAGGAAACGGGCCCGCATGTCTGTGGGAGGAGGCCGAGCGCAACCGCCTCCCACGCTCACGCTGCGAGTCCAGAAGCAGAGGCCTTGAAATACCTCCGCCGCCTTGGCGTGCTCCCCAAACGCTGCCAAAGCCCCTAACCATTTCGAATCCCTCCACCGCAATAGCCCGGCGATCATCTGCCCCACCACCACCGGGGCGATGGAGTTCTTCCCCGGGGGGCTTCGTGCGGCTGGAGAGCCGCGAGTTGGGGGGGCAAGTACATCCACGCCGACGCGGACGGACTGGGATAGATAGGATCTCCCTGCGCCGGAACGGCGCCACCCCAGCCCTGAACGCGGTGTGGCGGGTACAGCACTGGTTGAACGAGGAGGAGGGGGTCACCTACATCGCCCTCCAGAACATGATGTGGGCGGGCGGTTCGGAGGATGCCGGCCCCCGACCAGGCCTCGCGAACGATGAAGGGGCATTCGACCCAAACGATAACAACTGGCCCTTCTACGACAGCTCCATGACCACCCTGACGGACGAGCTGCGGGTCCGTCAGGCATGGAATGAGAACGTGACCTACACTGTCTGTGTGCTTGCGGCCCGGCCCTCAAGGGCCGCCTGCTATCGATGACCTACCGACCAGCTTAGTTAGAGTCCATGAGCATCGTCGTCTTAAAGGACACGTCGCCAGGTGATTTTTCTCAGCAGTTTGTGCAGCGCAGCACTTGTTATCTGCTTGTGGCTCTCACAGTTTCGGCGTGAGATATTCAATGTTTACACCTGTAGCTCAAGTTTGATTACGTAGTCCTGAATTTGTTATGCAAATACAACAAAAAAAATATCTGCATGATAGATTTTGAGTAGAGCATACTGTCATACTGACAATAGGAAAATGCAACTTGCCTGTTGTTTTCTTTAGTCCTGATGTTCGAGAAAAACTCTGTCGTTTAATTTTGTTGGTAGGAGTTGTGTGTAGTGTCCTCTTTATGGCTTTTGGGATTCTACAGTTTACTCAACTTGTGCTAGAGGTAATGGTTTACTTACGTTTGGCTAGGACCTAGGACTAATTTAAAACATGATGTACATAGAAGAAGCAGTCCTAATGGAAAAAAAGGCTCATTCTCAATCTGCAGTGTTCTAGTGCTGCATAGGATTTAGCAGTCCTTTGACATATTCTTAACTTGGTCCAAATTGTCCGATTGCATTTTCTACCATGGCACTCTTTTTTTTTGTATATTTTTCCAGTAGAGGCTCTGCCTCTCCGTTTCATAAAAAAAACATGGTGGTAAGTTTACAGTTCAGCTGATCTCCGTTCGGATAATTTAATTGTTCTCGCTTGTTAGCCAATAGTGTTTATCTTGGAGCTGTCTGCAGTGTACTCTTATCTATTTTGTCCACTATTTGATTACTACTTCTCAATGCTTTGCAATACCCATGATATGATGTCTAGTTGTCTCATTGATTTTCTTGTTCTCTTACTGAACTTCGATGGTAATGGGATTTCGTATCCGGCACCACCAGCATGACTTTGGCGATGGACTGATGGCAAGAATACATGTGGCTGATTTTACCCCTACCTTGATCCTGACACATCAAAACAGTAGTATACATGTGAATTGAGTTCAGCTTTTTAGTCATGGACTGAAAATCGCGGTTGCATCATTTGTGTCCCGATACAGGACATCCTTCTCTTTGTTTCTTGATATTTTCAGCAAATGGGGTGAAAGTTTAGATTGTAGAGCGGTCAGTCCAGCGTGCATCTTTCAAACAACCTTCCTGCAACTCTATTCCTGAACTGATCCTCCCATGTTTTCTTTGAAAGAAACTGAACCTCCCTGTTTCAAGTTGGGGTTTCTTGGTTACTGTTGCCAAATTTCTGTCAGGGGTTGTGACCTACTGCCTCTATGTTTTGTTTCAAAACTTGGTGAGTGTCCATTCCCCGCAATTTGGATCTTAATTTGTAGAATCTGCGATGTTTATGTTTCTCATCCCAGGTTCGTTAACGTTTTTCTCATTAAGCTAATCAGATCAGACACAACAGTTCATGTTGTGTACTCGCTTTGTCTAGCACATATAATGTACAGATTCAGTCTTAATATTTTTTTCCAAATATATCCTGAATCAGTCCCACTATTAACCAATTCTCATTGTCCTTTTTTTTCCAACGGTCTAGTTTTAAATTCCATGGCTTATATAGTGTTTTTTTGGCAATTCTCCCTCTTCTCTATACTGACCATGGCATGAATGAAGACCGAAATTCTCAACTCTTTTAATCATTCAGATTCAGATTTTAGACAGAATGCATAACAGTATTAAAAAAAGAATAATGCACTTCTTTCAATAATAACAAAAATATTTGCACATCATGTTTATAAAAAAGTAAAGAAACAGGGGAACATGTTCTGATACAAATAAGTTGTTGACTCTAAATCTTTTTACTCTTGATGTTTGTTTTTCCCTGATACTTTAATTCTTTTTGTCAAGAGTCCGTCCGCTTTGGCATTCGGTTCTCGTGATCACAAATTCACAAGACTCAAGGGATTAATCTGTGAACCAACCAGCTAGCTACTCAACGAGGCCACGCGGATCCCATCCAAGCAGCCTTCTCTGTTCCTCGTCGATTCACCACCGTCGGATCGTTGGTTTTGCTGCCCTTGCCCCCCCACAGCGTTGCTCCCGCCGGGCGAGCCCGAATTATTCATAAGAGGGGAAGCTCAACTCTAAAAAATGAGCACATTGAGTTACCTTAGATTTTTTTTTTTCATGCTAGACTATTAATTTATCGAGTTGACACGGTATACACTTTTTGGAGCAAAGACACTATTTTTTAGTGGTAGACAATAACCCTTTAACTTGATAAGGCATCCGAGATGATTTTGTAAACTTTGATGTCTATGTTTCAGATCCTTCTAATGTGCTTCGTAATATTATTTAATTATGTTTTGTATGATTTAATTATCTAGAAGGATTTGTACTAGTAAAAACTACTACACATATATCAAAGTTAATTATCTAGGAAAACTTATTTTTGTTTATATTAAGATGGAATAAATAAAAATCATGAACTTATACTAGTAAAAATTTGCTTGGAAACCTTGGGTGGGGGGGGCACCAGCCCCCCTTGGCCACTGGTTGCTCCCCACGCTTATCGACCATGCCGCCCGCCCACGGAGGGAGCAGGCACGGCGTCCGCCCCGTGGAGCCCTCATCACGCCGCCCGTCGAGGCAAAAAGGCTGTCCATGCCACCGCGGCCGAAGCCGCTTCAAAAGCGCCCGGGCTAAGTAATTGTGAACGGTTCCGAAAGTAACATTGGTTGCGACCATCATCATCTCTGTTGCCTGATGGACTGATGGGAAGAACAGATGTGGCTGACTTTGCCCGTAGCTTAATCCTGACACGTCAAAACAGTAGGATACATGTTAATTGAGTTCAACTCTTTGTCATGTCATGGACTGAAAATCATGGTTGCATCATTTGTGTTCCTGGCAAGAATAGAGAAATATCTCAAGAATCTTTGGGAAGGGTCAGGTGGTTCATATTTATAGTTGCTATTTGTATAGATGACGCTCCTGGTATTCTCTAGAAGATTTACTGTTACTGCTTTATGTGTTATAGTAGTTTACGGGCCTTTGAACTTTCATCATATTTTTAAATGTTTCACACTGTAGATGCTAGATTACGTGGCTAGCTCCTCCGGCCAGAGCTTGGCTCTGGTCCATGCCGATTCAGCCGAGTGTACTGGCGTCCGGCGGTGCCTGCTTGCGGCACGGCGTCCGGAGCACAAGCCAAAGCGGCGGCGCCTGCCGGCGGTGCGACTTGCGGCGGCCTGCAGCCCTGCACAAGGATTCACGAGCGCCACGAGTGGATGTTGCTCGAGCTGCCCCCTATTCGACTCCACGCCGAACACATCGTCGCTCCGCCGCCGCGCGACGCCTTCAGTTTCGTGGGCGAGCGCGCGGAGTCCTCGTTCGAGCCGGGAATCCATCCGCGGGTTGTGGCTGGCAGGTGGCCGACAACTGGTGTAGCGGCAGACTCGTTGCGGAATTGCGGGACCTCAACCTCGTGCCAGACTCGTCGTCCGTTTCTTCTCCATTAGCAAGCGCTCCGCTTTCCTTGCTTTCGTCTTCTTGGCCGTGGTGATCGACAAGGATGAGTAAAGGTATTCATGTATTTTTGTTTTGTTTTCGAGAAGAAAAAGGAAGAATATGATATAGGCACGATGTCATGATGATGGGCACAAACGACCTCGCCGACCGTTTGCTGTACGTGAACTGCGTGCACATGCGTGCAAAGGAGGCTCGCTCCTCGTGCTGCTGAACTTTGACGTGGATGTTCCAACAGTGGACGCTGAAGCTCCGCTTTGGCCATGGCGTGGGCGAGCTCGATCTCCAGGAGGTGGGTCTGGCCTGGCGTCTGGCCGGCCATGGCGCGGGAGAGGGGACGAGAACAGGTAGGCCGCAGGAAAGATGATGGGCCTGTCCGCCGCGGACGGGTTTGTTCTCATAGAGAGGACGAGCGCGCAGCCATCGATGCTGCTCACAGCCCGCGACCTGCCTGTGCTCAGCTCGCGGTGGCCACGGCCGGCGGTCTAGACAGCGGCGTCGTACGCGTGCTGGCCACCAATTTCGCTGCTATCGTCACGGGCTCAGCGGCACGCATGCTCGCCTTCACAGGCTCCGCCATGCCCCTAGGCCTGCCGCGTGCGGGCTCGTGGCGGCCCCCGTAGCGCCCCCGAGCCGGCCGCGTGTTGCTCGCCGCAGCCGCTGCCGCAAGTTCCGTCGCGCCCCAAGGCCGGCTGCATACTGTATCGTCACCTCTTTTATTTAGCTTTGGGCTGAGTCAGCATGGGCCCAATCCGACATGGTTTCCAGCAGTGCAAAAAACCAGACTCAAAACCAACTGAAGAGGAAAAGTGCATGGATTTGATAGATGAGAGAACACATATGTTTGGTTTTTAAGTTGTGGTACGAAAATTAAACTTTCTCTAAAATTGAAGGACTAAAAGTGGACTTTTTCATATTAAAAACGCACTGGGACACCAATGCCTCCCCGGTTCGGGGCAAGGCTGCTGCTGGCTGCAGCATCGAAGCGATGCGACGCCTGCCTGAACTGGCGCAGCGCGGCGCCAGAGCCAGCTCTTTGTGTTCTGCCGGTCAGCCTGCCCTGCCCTGCCGTCCCGTCCGTCTGGGTCGTAGAGTACAGTACTCCCTCCGCCGTCCCCATAAAAGTTAAATTTTTAAATTTTATGTTTGACCATCCGCCTTATTCAAAATATTTACGCATATCATAAAATAAATTAATCAATATTTAAGTATCTTTATTAATAAAATAAGTCATAACAAAATAAATTATATTTATGTAAAAAATTTGAATAAAGACGAAGATTAAAAAAGATGATACACGAATCCGCGATAAATTCAGTGAGACGGAGGGAGTAGGCCAGTGCGCTAGAGCGGTGTCAATGCACGCAGCCTGCGGTCGACGGGCAGGCTACGACTGCACCGCGGCGAGCCCGCCCGCCCCGAGGCGGCGCTGCATGCGATGCGACGACGCCACTCGCCGCAGTACGCAGGCCCGGCCTGGTATGGTGTCCGCTTGTGATAAATGTATGGTATGGTAGTACTAGGGTGTCCGGTTTCGTAATGGTCCGGCGCAGGGAGCTCGTAGTAGGGTATCCCCTCGTAGTAATACGTGTAGTATTTGCCAGCGCGTCAGTGATACAGGTGTGCTGTACGTAGTGCTAGTAATCCTACGTACTAGCAGGTAGGTAGACGAATGCGAAATAACGCTGCACACCCCCAACTACTCGCGTTCGGCCATGGATGGACGGAGGCCTGCGTGGGGAAATCTTACTCGGACAAGTACAGTACAGCGTGTGTCTGGGATCGGGGATGCTGCTCAGCCTGCTTGTGCTCGTCCTTGCTTCCTCAGGTCAGTGCCCATAATAGAGTGTAACATTTCTGAGTGAGTGTTTATGGCACGCCAGTAAATGTAGCCGTGTTGCACCAAAGCTTGTGGTACCCGGCTACCAACCCCTACTCGTATCAGAAGCAGGGCAGAAACAAAACGAGAAGAAAATAATAGTAATACTAGTATATTTTATAGTCATACAGTACGATGTAGTACTCCGTAGGAGTATCACATGCACGGAAAAGCCTTCTGACTGCAGCCGCTCGGCAGGAGAGGCATCGACTCATACCACGGTACCGGTGCAGACTGCAGTGGGCAGGCCAGGGCAGGGGCGCAGTAAAAAAATGGAAGGAGGACGTCGTAGCGAAAGTAGCGAAAGTCTCGGTTCTCCCTCTGTCCATCGCACCGCATCGACAGGTGCATTGCATGCACAGGGTGAGGGCCCTGGGCCTTTTTTAATCATGATGACTCCAGGTCACACACGTTAATCAGTCATCACACAGCCTTCAAAAAAAAAAAAAAAAAAAAAAAAAAAGTATCACACTGCTCGCGTCCAAGATGCAAAAGCAGGGTACGAGTACGTACCATGGGACGATGGGAGAAACTGAAATCAAATGGAGGTTACGGAAAGAAAGAAAGAGAGAAAGAAAAGCAGTGAACTAACTCTGCTCGACAAAGTACTTGGAGTAGTTTGGAGTATACTAGTTGTACATGTAATTAAACTAAACAGTGTAGTGACACTTTGCTCGGCGTTAAGAAATCTTTAAAACTACTGTACTGTAGACTTCAGCGCGGTAGTGTGGTATTGTGTCAGGCTCTCCCAGGCTCCGAAAGGGGGCCAGATTGAATCGTTTACCTGGAAACTGGTGCGTGGAACCGATTCAGAGTAGCAGTGATCATCCTCTTCTAAAAAAATCGGTGATTATCCGGATTAGCCTGTGTTTAGATCCATGTTTATCCGGATATTCGGGCGTATATTTCAAATACTATGTGGACTAATTACAAAATAAATTATAGATTCCGGCGGTAAACGAAAGGACGAATTTATTAATCCTAATTAATCTATCATTAGAGCACATGTTGCAGTAGCACTTTAGTGTTTAATCACAACCTAATTAGGCTTGTTAAATTCGTTTCGCAAATTACAATTTAATTGTGTAATTAGTTTTTTATTTCGTCTAGATTTATTTCTCGCATGCACGTGAGCAAGACTACAAAATTTTTGAAATATTTTGAAGAATGGATCTAAACAGGCCAATTTTGAAGAATAGGTAAAGTTTTGGATTTTGGGTTTCTGAATTGTTTGGGTCAAATTTAGAAGAATTTGGCCACTTTTTTAAGAGTGAAACAAATTTTGGCACCCATTTATTTAAGGGGTTTTAGTGTTTCTACCCCTATTCTAGACTCTAAATGTGATTTTACCCCTCGCTTTTTTTAACTTTGTGATTTTGCCCTCTCATTTTTGAAATGAAGCTGCCGTTTACCCCTACTACGTAACAATCGCTCAACTACTCTTATTAAAGGGCTAAAAATAAAAATAAAATAAAAAACAGGGTTACCCAAAAGACAAAAATGCCCCCGAGGCAAAAAACAATATCTCCCGCTCCTCTTCCTCCCGACATTTCACGGTCTCCATCCCGTCTTGGCCGAAGCCTCGGCGGCGACGCCCACCCGGTGCCGATCGCCCTCCTCCCCATCGACCCTCCTCCCGGCCGCCGCTGCTCCACCTCGTCCCTATCGGCCTTCCCCCCTCCCCATCTCCCTCCAAGCGGGCGGCGGCGGTGTTTCAAGCGGGCTAGGGGTTTGGCTTTGGCTTTGGCTTTGGCTTTAAGGTGGCGGCGGCAAGGTTCAGCGGTTACTTGACAAGCGGGCCGGGTAACCCTCGGAACTCGGTGGGGCTCTAGGGCGCGCGGCGGCGCTGGGTAAAAGCGCCCGGCGGGCCGGGCGAACAGCGCCGGGCGAAACTCGCGGCGGCGGCGCCGCTATTGGGTCAGCCGGCACCGAGGAGGTCACCGTGGGCGAGTAATCCGACACCATCCACGCGTTCTACATCTTGGACGACTTCCCCGACAAAGAAGAAGTTTGTGGGCTTACGCCGCGAGTTTGTGAACGGCACGCACGGCAGCGAAGAAATCGCTCGGACCGAAGAAACATCCGTGGTGGAAAATGGAGGCACGGACTCTTAGATCAAGATCGAATTGCAATGGTTCATCAGTTCTCTGTCATTGCCACTCCTAGTTAACAAGATTGGTTTAGATTGATTGTCAGCTCACCGAACCGCGTGTAGGCTCCAAAAACTTCCCCGAACCAATCAATGATCGATTGATTTGGTGAACCCTGTTGTCGATTGCGTTTATGTGGATTATGAAGCGAAATACTTGTCAAAATTAAGTAAAGATCTTTGTCAAAACTTTGTAAAACCGCTGTGTAAAAAATGCTTAAAATTCTTGTCCAAAAATAGGGTAAAAACACAAGAATCATAAAAAAACAGGGGCAAAAACGTGTGGGCAAAATTGTCCATTTGTCTAAAAGTTAACACCGTTAGAGGGTCTAAACAAACCAGGGGTAAAGTCTACCTTCGCTTTGAGAATTATACGGGTAAAATCATAAAGTTAAAAAAAAAAAGGCAAAAATCACATACGACCATGAAAAACAGGGGTAAAAACGCTCAAGCCCCTTTATTTAAACACCGTTTTCATGTTCTTTTTATCTAAACACAGCCCTAATATACATTATACTATTTTGTAGTTAGCTCCAAACTATTATATATCTTACTTATCTCTTTTACAAAATGTTCTTTTGAATCTTACTCCATGTCGAAGTCGACTGTAAAGGTCGCAACTCACTTCATTCTCGAGGCTCTTGGATTGTAGAAGTAGGCTACAAGTTCAATCTACTGTGCTCTCAATTGAAGAGAGACTGGTTTGACCGTTGTTTCACTCCAACGGCTGACATGGACGGTTTGACCGTTGTTTCACTCCAACGGCTGACATGGACACCAACAACGGGACGAGAAATAATACAGATAAAACAGGAGTTGCATAGTAGTAGCTTCTACTGTGCTCTCAATTGAAATTTGAAAATAATAATAATAAAAAGAAACATTTCACTTAAGCCAGAACAACCATCGTGCGGGAAGTATATATGGCCATCAGACCGTGTCTCCTCGGGTCGTGTGTCTGTGCCGTGCTTGTGCCTGCCTATAGCCCAAGGCACGGCCCAACAAACGTGCCAGCCCCCGCAGAGAGGGGCTGTGGGCTGCATGGCAGCCACGAGGAACCGTAGCGGGTGGCGGCTGCCGCCGCCGCCCGGCGTTGGCGAGATGGGAGGCGTCGACAGATGTCGGTCGGTGCACGTGATCTGGTGGTGAGCGCGGTGGGTCTGACGACGAGGGCCAGCGGTGCAACGCTTGGCGAGGGCGGCGACTCCGGTCACGGTCGAGGTGGAGAATAGTGCAAGCGGTGAGGGCAGCGAGGCAGGGCAGGCAACCGGGAGAGGGGAGCGGCGTGGGAGGGCATGGCCGATGGAGACTGCAGAAGAAGGGATAGGGTTAGGATGTTGGGTTAGCAGGCGAGCTACGAGGCCGCCACCATGCCTCTCTTGGGACGCCTTGTGCCGAGGTGGCGGCCCAAGTGCGGCCCCGTCACCGGGTCGTGGCGTCTTTCGGGCGGGCCAAATCAATGGGCTCCATACCCAACTTTAGAGCAAGTATTATAATACAGCCGAGAAGCCTACTGTAGATCCCTTACGACTTTATTACAGCCCCACCACGTATAATGGTTAGTTCTTCAAGGTTAACTTATGACTCACTTATCTCTCACGAGATAGTGCTTTGTTGCAGGCCCGCTTCCAAACCAGAAGCTTTACAGCAGAACCATCTCTCTCCTCCCTACCTACTCCATATCAAGATTTAAGCGGAACTTTACCCCCTTATAATACTTTCGCTCTTATCAAGAAGTCGAAACGGAGGAAAGGATATGATGCCATGCCCCCGTGGAGTCGTGGACTAGACATGAATGTGTGAAACGTCATCCCAGCAGCACACATGTCCGTTGACTCCTGCTCCTGTAGGAGGAGCAGGGATCCCTGCTCCATTTGGGACGTCGCGTACGTTCCGATTACTGAAGCACAGTGCGCTAGTGTACTAGTGGCATGCAGTGATGCAACGCGTGGTGGGTTAGGGTAGCAGCAGCAGTTATTGCGTATACTTGGCATCCAGCTTCCAGCCAGAGGCGAGGAGCCGAGGACACAACTCGCGTCGCCATTGTTGCTTCTTGCTTGTTTGCAGCTGGAGCATGGAGGAGAGGAGGAGGTACTGGGCTATGCTGTGCAATTGCTACCGCTCCGTTTGCTGCAATTAATCGCTCGGTTAAGGAGCGTCTGCCGCGTGATTTGGTAAGGATATCCTTGGCCACGGCCCACGGCTACTTGAATTCATGTGAGGATTTGGATTTGTCCATGTCGGAATTGAACTAAACTAATTACGAGTCCAAGTTTTCTTTGTCACCATCATTAGTTCTATTAACTCCACAGAATCTCTGCGTGTGATGCCATCAGACTGGCATTCTGGATCCTGCTCAATGCTCATAGATGACGATGACAGGATGCTACAGTAGTGATGACGATGGCTGCCTGCTACAGTGCTACTACTGCTGCAGTACCCGTGCCCGTACTACTGGCGGCCCGGGCCCGCGTTTTGAGAAGAGAGACGGGTTTGACCGTTGTTTCACTCCAACCGCTGACATGGACTCTGCGCTGGCAGCCTTGCACCGCCGACGCCGAGCGGCCCGGCCCATCCATGTGCCGGGTCCACGGAAGATGCATGAGCTGCTCTTCGCGCCCCTCGCCGGCCCAGATGCCGCTCTACTGGTACGTGCCAGTCTCTATTCCCCGGACTACCCCTCTGACGCGTCCCGTTCCGCACCAGCTTCCTGCCGGTCTGGCGGTTCACGGCAACAGAACAGCCATCGTGCGGGGGGCAGATGCGGCAATTCCCCACGCGGCGCGCACATGGCTTCGAACGCCCTTGGGCCTTGGCTTCCTCCTCCGTCCGGTCTCCGTTCCCCTCCTCCTCTCTCTCAACCACGGCCAAAGCCACGCGCCACGCTTGCCGCCGCCGCTGCAGGAGCCCGCGCTTAATTGCTTGCTTAGCCTAGGCCAAGGCCACACTAGTAGTAGCTTGGGGTGATTAGCCTTGATTAGCGGCTAGTACTAGCACTCCACTGTTACGGGAGGCGCGTTTCGTTTTAATTGCTGGCGCGCCACGCCCGCCTGTCTCGAATATCTGGTGCCAAAAGCGCGGATTCCTCCCCGTCGATGCGCGGTGGAAGTGGATCAACGTGTTGCGGCCGCGGAGTGGAGGCAATAAAGGGAAAGCTGAGCGCGCGGAGTGCTCAGCTCGGGTACCGTGGCCGGGATTAGTTAATGCGCGCGAGCAGCTAGTCGTAGGCGTAATTATTTTAAGGCAGCTGTCGCCGCTGGGGACTCGCGAAAGCTTCGCCTCTTTTGAGAAGCAAGCTCCCGCACCGCACCACGCCTCGCCCAGCCCGCCCTCTTCCCTCTCCAAGGCCTCCTCCTCCAGGCTTCCTCCTTCTCTAGTCTCCCACTCTCCCTCCCGCGCCGCTTGCTGCTGCTGCTGCTACTGCTGGCTCTGCTAGGAGAAGTGATAGGGGTCTTCCAAGTTCTGGGTGGGCGGCGAGTATATGGTGGGCATTGCGCGGGGGAAGGAGGAGGAGGAGGAGTGGTCGCGGCTGTAGATTTGGGGGCGGAGAGGCAGACGCAG
Organism: Hyparrhenia diplandra; assembly: GCA_015847255.1. NCBI lineage: Eukaryota > Viridiplantae > Streptophyta > Magnoliopsida > Poales > Poaceae > Hyparrhenia > Hyparrhenia diplandra. The sequence goes on along the minus strand of JADLZK010007512.1, from coordinate 89,058 downwards.
AGCTGCAGAGGCAGGGATGGGGGGGGGCAAGTACTCCGGGCCGAGGACGAAGAGGAGGTGGAGGGGGCTGGCAGCCGCCGCGTGGGTGCTATTCGCGGTGGCCTGCCCCGCCGTGATGCACTGGACCCAGGTCCAGCAGAGCATGGAGCGCGCACAGGAGCGCCTCGACAGCATGTGCGAGGAGAGGGCCAGGATGCTGCAGGAGCAGTTCGGGGTCACCGTCAACCACGTCCGCGCCATCGCCATCCTCATCGCCACCTTCAACTACGAGAAGTCCCTCCAGCCATCGACCCGGTGCGTAACCATTCGACCCCTCTTCTCCGCCATCGCTCGTGTATTGCAATGCCGCGGCATCGATTGGAAGTTGGTTTAGCAATGGCGGAACCCCCGAGATCCTACACATTGCTCTCCGGGTTGTCTCTTACTTTTTATTTTTTTTTTTTAAAGAGCTAACAGAAAAAAAGGGGAAAGGAGAGAGAGAGATGCGTTTGTGTGGTTGGTTTGTTGACGCTTACAGTCGTTGCGTCACTAGTCGTTTAGCAGGACATGATTGCTGTGGTTGGCTGGGACAGGTGCTGTTCATCGTCTTGTGGAAAGAAAAATGCGGCGGTTAGGCGGGGATTGTTTAGAGACGTCGCTCAACTGAACTGTTGGGTTGGTGGCACATTGTTTGTTCATAGAGTGGTTAGTGTGTTCGTTGCAAAACCATCTGGGGTTACTTTGCCAACCGGGGGTTACTTTGCCAACCATTGGGCGCTGCTCTTTTGACAACCTGTTGAATCCTTAGTTTATTATTATGAGAAAAGGTCACTGTCGCAGAGATTAATTATGTTAGAAGCTGCTCTGTACCTTCCCCTCCTTTTCTTTTGCCTAGATGATTGATCCTCAAAGGCGTCCTTTCCTGCATTTTACAGTTTGGTTCTCTTTCCCTTTTTTTTGTTGATTTACCAATAGTTTAGGCGCACAGTGCCATGGGCCCATGGTATTTGAAGACATGCTCATTTTTACCATACAATACAAAAAGTAATGATACAATGACCAATCTGATTCATTGTATCATTCCTTTGGTAAATCATCAAAATGTCTTCTGCTGATTCTTGAAATGTATAGCATATTGCTGCTCCGTTTTTTTTTTATTTTGGATTAATAAACAATGCCCCTACAGGACACATTTGCAACATACACAGCAAGGACATCATTTGAGCGACCACTGCTGAATGGGGTGGCATTCGCACAGCGTATCTTCCATCATGAGAGGGAAATGTTTGAAAGCCAGCAGGGATGGATTGTGAATACGATGCAGCAGGAGCCTGCACCTCCCAGGATGAATATGCCCCAGTGATTTTCTCTCAGGATACAGTTTCCTACCTTGCACGCATTGACATGATGTCTGGAGAGGTACAGTTACTTCTATTTGATTGTTCTTTGTAGTCATTGGTGTGTTTATGACCCTTCGATGCCTCTTTAGTGAAAGCAATCTATCTATTTATTTCCAATATAGGAAGACCGAGAAAACATTTTTTGGGCCAGGACTACTGGCAAAGCTGTGTTAACAAGCCCATTTCGGTTGCTTGGATCAAACCACTTGGGAGTAGTACTCACTTTTTGCTGTGTACCTCCCTGATCTCCCCTGCTGATGCATCAGTTGAGCAACGTGTGGAAGCAACTATTGGGTGAGATGTTCTAACTCACGTCCTTTGTTTTTTTATTATTTTTTGAACCATATATGTGGGTATGCATAAAATTAGGCACAAGATTATTTGACCATGTAATATCTTGTCATTGTGTAACATACCACATTTGTGGTTCACTGATGAACACTAAATTTATGTTGGCTAAGATGACCTTGACATGTCTAGTAGCAGGTGATATTAGGCACAATTTGTTTCCTTTTAACAAAAGGCATAGTGTGTTGATGACAGACACATTTAGTGATAATATAAGATTATGCAGGTTACATAATCTTTGCAACTTGCCTCAATTTAATCAAAATTATACACTATGCTTGTCTAATTCTATAGATCATAATTTGCTGTGTTTTGTACATAATGCATCCATTGACTAGTGTGGTCAAATCTAATCAAGTTACCTACTAACAGATATCTTGGTGGAGGAATTGATGTGGAGTCACTTGTGGAGAATTTGCTGAGCAAACTTGCTGGCAATCAGGATATTGTGGTGAATGTCTATGATGTCACAAATGCTTCAGAGCCTATGGCTTTGTATGGACCTTCACTTTTGGATGAACAAGTGCCTTTGCATGTTAGCATGTTGGATTTTGGAGATCCATTTAGGAGGCATGAAATGAGGTGCAGGTTGGTAATCCTTATCAGTGGAATCTTAACTCTGTTGGCTGCTTTTGTTTTCCATTAATGTTGTCGACCTGCAGGTATAGACAAAAGCCTCCTATACCGTGGTCTGCCATAACCAATCCTTTAGGCTTATTGGTCATATGGATGCTTCTGGGGTATAGCGTTGCTGCTGCATATTCTAGATATGACAAAGTTACAGAAGATTGTAGAAAGATGGAAGAGCTAAAAACTCAGGCAGAAGCTGCTGATGTTGCAAAGTCTCAGGTTTGACCTGTACTTCAGCTCTCTCTTTTGCTAGGTTTTCTAGCCTGTTGGAAAATTTTATAAAAACTTTGAAATAAAACAACTTATAACATAGTATTACGAAACAAAAAGAATTATTATGCATCATGTATGGCTTATTTATGTTTGTCTCTCTCTTGCAGTTCCTGGCAACTGTGTCCCATGAGATCAGAACACCTATGAATGGCGTCCTTGGTACTTATGCATTTATTTTGATCCTACTTAACCTTCAGTTTCACGGCCCTGGCAATCTAAAAATTCTTCCTTATGGTGTAGGAATGCTGGATATGCTTTTAGGAACAGATCTAACTATGACACAGAAAGATTATGCTCAAACTGCTCAAATGTGTGGCAAAGCATTGATAACACTGATAAATGATGTCCTTGATCGAGCAAAGATTGAAGCTGGAAAGTTAGAGCTTGAAGCGGTGCCTTTTGACCTGCGTTCTCTCATGGATGATGTTATTTCCTTGTTTTCTTCAAAGTCACGGGAGAAGTGCATTGAGGTATCTTACTGTTAATGCTTAAAGTACGAAATGATGTTGCCTGTGCCATCGCTTTGAATGGATGTCGCTTGCTTTTAGTCCTAGTTTTGGCTGAGAAATTGACAAATAATGCAATTCTGCCTGAACCAGTCTGTCCCTATACTTCTTTTTTGAAACACTGTCCCTATACTGTTTTGTGCCAGATACTTTTCCTGATTTTTTTCCTTCATGCTGCAGCTGGCAGTATTTGTATGTGATGATGTTCCGAAGGTTGTTCTTGGAGATCCTTGGAGGTTTCGACAGATACTGACGAATTTGGTCGGCAATGCAGTCAAAGTAAGCAGCCAATTTTGGCATCCTCACACTACAACTTCGAATGGTGTTGGTTAAATTCTTACATAAGTCTGTCATCAAATACATTCAGAAAATGCACTGATATATCTGTTGTCTGTTCCAGTTCACAGAACGAGGTCATGTATTTGTGCGGGTCTGTTTGGCTGAGAACTCAAATATGGAAGCCAATCAGGTCCTACATGGAACCATGAATGGAAAAGATGGTAAAGTTGAGTCAACTAATGGCGCCTTCAATACTTTGAGTGGGTTTGAAGCGGCAGACAGACGGAATAGTTGGCAATATTTTAAGCTGCTCCTCTCTAATAAGGAGTCACTTCTGGATGATCTTGAGGGTGAAAATTCTAATCAAAGTGATTCAGACCATGTCAGACTAGCGATAAGTATTGAGGACACAGGTGTTGGGATACCATTGCAAGCACAGGATCGTGTTTTTTTACACCTTTTATGCAGGCTGATAGTTCAACTTCAAGGAATTATGGTGGTACTGGCATTGGTTTAAGCATCAGCAAGTGTCTAGCCGAACTTATGGGTGGGCAGATAAGTTTCACCAGCCGTCCTTTTGTTGGAAGCACATTCACATTCTCAGCCACACTGAAGCGCTCATACAAAGATAATTCAGTTGATTCAAGTAGGAGCTTGTCAGAGGCATTACCAACTGCTTTTAAGGGAATCAAGGCCATCTTGATAGATGGGAGACCTGTACGTAGTGCTGTTACAAGCTATCACCTCAAGAGGTTAGGAATAATTGTTCAAGTTGTGAACAATATTAGTGCAGTAGTAAAAGCTTTCCCTGGACAAAATGGAGCGACTGTTTCTAGGTGAGTGTTCTTAAGTTAATTTTTTAAGTGCTGGAGATACGTGGAGGCTTTCTTAAATTTTTTTTTTTAGGCTGGAAAGACTTAGATGTGGAATGGGAGTAGGGCACGTTTCTTTTATTAAATTGTGTGACTAAAGATTTGAGGTCAACACCTGGCCTTGCTACCTTGTAGAACTGCATGCACTGACGGCCTCAACGAAAACCGTCTATTTACTAGATATCATAGATATACCGTCTATGTAATCAGCCCGGCCCGAATAAGAGCTTTGTTGAAAAATATATACTATATAGGACCCTAAAATCCCTGGCTGGGCTGTTATTTGCTAATTGTTTTCGAGAGTAGCATAAAACATTCTTAAAGCGCCATAATCTGCACTGTATACTTGTTTTTATGACCTTTGAAATCATCATATTTATTTTCTTGTAGGGAAAAGGCAACCGTGCTTTTTATTGAGAGTGACTTCTGGAGGCCTGAAACAGATGTTCAGTTATTGAACCATCTACGGGAGCACAAGAATGGTCTGTTGTCTGATGCGCCTAAGGTAGTTCTTTTGGTCACCTCTGAAGCTGACAAGGACAATTATGGATCTATCTTTGATATTGTAATGTATAAGCCTATAAGGGCAAGCACAATTGCTTCGTCTATTCAACAACTGCTCCAAGTAAAGATGCCTGAAAGAAAAGAAAATCAAAATCGGCCGTCATTTCTTCGTAGCTTGCTGGTTGGGAAGAATATATTGGTCGTAGATGATAATAAAGTCAATCTTAGAGTTGCTGCAGCTGCACTCAAGAAGTATGGTGCTAATGTTAGCTGTGTTGAAAGTGGCAAGGATGCTATCAGTCTACTTCAACCCCACATTCCTTCATTGCATGTTTTATGGATGTTCAGATGCCAGAGATGGATGGGTATGAATTACATAGATAAACTCATTTGCCATTTCCATCCTGCCATTTGAGCTTGTTTGCTAGTTGAAGTAAAAATCTTCTGACTGATCATCAGTTCTCAATTATTACTTTTTGTAGGTTTGAGGCCACCAGACAAATAAGGCAAATGGAGATGAAAGCTAATGAGGAAAGGAAGAACAAGTTAGATTTGACTGAAGGCTCGACATTTATTGAGTATCGCTTGCCTGTTCTGGCAATGACAGCCGATGTTATCCAGGCAACTTATGAAGAGTGTATAAAATCAGGAATGGATGGATATGTATCTAAACCCTTCGACGAGGAGCAGCTATACCAAGCAGTCTCCAGATTAGTAGTGGGAACGACGGATTCAGCTGTTTGATGTTCAAAATGCAATGGATCTGACTTCTCATTCATCGAAGTGAAGGAACACCATCTTTGCTTCTGTCCAGCTGACTCTAACCCTTAGCAATGGTCTCAGATGGCCTCTCACAACACTAGATGAAAAAGATGAAAGTGCCGTGAGCTAGCTATGCGTCACAGATGAAGTTTCTGCGGCAGCCCAGAGGAGTGTAGGTAGATCACCCTGTAACTCTCTTCTTTGATGTTTATAGGCTGTCGTATCCTCTGATAGTTCATTGAAAATACCACATCTCTTTGCAATCCCTAGTTTTAGAACTGCCCATCCCTGTTGTCTCCTTCGCATGTTCCATGAAACTGTTTGTAATGCACGCATTTCATTAAGAGGAAAGGAGATTCAAGGCTGGCTTAGGGTTCTTGTGCACTCCGCTCCATCTTCTTTCCGCATCAGTAGTGGTTCTCCTGTGGTGCTGGTGACGTGTTGTGCAGACCTTCCGGATGTAAACAAAGCCAGACTGAATATGTGGAGTAGTGGTTCTGCTGTGGTGCTGGTGTGTCATAGACGATGGATAGTGTCTTCTCCGGTGAGGTTATACCCCTCTACCGCAGGCTTAGTTCTAGGGTAGCTGTTCCTAGGCGCTTGGAGAGGGCATTGAGAGAGAGATTAGATTGGTAATCCATTGCTTAATTCTAAATGACAGACCTGCCTCTCTTTATATAGAGAGGGGACTAACCCTAAACCTAACTTAGCGGCTAAGCTAATGATCCTTGGGCCTATTGGGCCGCATCATTTGGGCCTATTGGGCCGGTGGCGGCCTGGCGGCTGCCCATGACATCTCCCCGCCCTTGGAGACCCAAAAATGTCCTCGAGTCCGGATAGTTGCCGCGGACCTATTCGACGCGACCTAGGGGGTAAAAAGCCTTTTTACATCTCGGCGTACCTCTCTTATTTAAGACTAAAATATGAAATAATTTATGTCCACCGATCCCATGGAAAGAGCACCTCTGCCGGCTTCATTGGGGCGGAAGGGTGGAGCGTGAACCAGCCCCTCTTGCGTTGGAGTCGGCTAGCACCATGGCGGAACAAGGAAGCGGGAGGCGGCCATATCCGGTGATGCCCGATCTTTGGAAGGTTCTGCGTGCGCCGTAGTGGAAGTGCCCATATTTGGACCTCCCCTTCACTTGGAGCAGCAGGACAGATGGTTGAGGCCGAGGTGGTGAACACGCGACGACAGCGAGAGGCGAGGAGCATGCGCATCTTCCGCACCACACGCCGGACAAAGCGAAACCTCGCCGCAGCTTGTAGTCGCACCGCCGCTTGCTCTCCTCCGATGCTTTTGCCGCATGAAGAGCTGCCTCCGCTCGGCGTCAAGTCCCCGTCTTTGCGGCCTGGAGGCGTCTGGCGGCCGCCGGCGTTCACGGTCCTTCTTCGCCATCGCGTTGAGCATCTCCTTGATGCGATCCAGGTGGTAGAAACATCGCCAAGGATGCGAAGGAGTTGTCGACACCACGGGATACCCGAGGAAGCGGGTTGGGGCACGGCGGTTTGAAACGCGAAGCATGAGCTCGGTGAAGCGACGCCACGCGGTATTCATCTTGCCGACTTGGCGGAACCACACTTTCGGGCGTCGGCTTTCAAATTGCGGGAAGCCAGCCATACTCGTTCTTCCGCCATGATGCGCCCCCGGCGGAAGTAGAGCTCGCAATGGTTGACGAAGGCCACCGGATCGAGGTCCCATCAACCGCGGAAAATCCATCGAGGGCCGGGTGGCGGCCGCACGCGGCCGCCGATGGAGAAACGGGCGGAGTTGGTGCGGTGGAGGTGGTAGAGAATCGCCGCTGGAGGACGGCGGCCGTGAGCCGCGGTCAATCCGACCGAGGTCGCGCCCGCCGGATGGGGCGATGAGTGAAGACGTGGTCGCCTGGATCGCCGCGACGGCGCGCGCGGCGGGCGCGCGAACGGCGTGGGGATGGCGGCGCGCCGCTTGGCGGCCGGTGGTGGCGGCGCGGGCGCGGGCGACGGGAATCGGAGGGCGAGGATCGGACGGAGATGCGCGCGGCGGCCGTGGTGGAGAAGATGTGGCGGCCGTGGTGGAGAGGATGGGGGCGCGCGGAGCGAAAGAGCCGCGCGACGGCGTAGAGATAGCGCGGGCGGCCGGTGGTGGTGGTGTCGCGCGGCGTGGGCGAAGGATCGGAGGGCGAAGATCGGACGGAGATGGCGGCGCGGTGGGTGGTGGTGGTGGTGTTGCGCGGCCGTGGTGGAAAAGATGGGGGCGCGGCGGGCCGGGCTGTGGTGGAGGATGGCCTACGGCGGCCGGCGAGGTGGGGAAGGACGCTACAAGCGCGATGATGTCTTGCGACGGCCGCCGGATCGGGCCGATGAGGCGGCGGGCGGCGCGTGATCTGGATCGTTTTTTTTTTTTTTTTTTTTTTTGTGAAGAAACGGTGGGGAAAGGATTGGCAGCGGGCCGTGGAAAAGGATCGCTGGACTCTAGATACCGTGTCATAGACGATGGATAGTGTCTTCTCCTCGGTGAGGTTATACCCTCTACCGCAGCTTAGTTCTAGGGTAGCAGCCCTAGGCGCTTGAGAGGCATTGAGAGAGAGAGATTAGATTGGTAATCCATTGCTTAATTCTAAATGACAGACCTGCCTCTCTTTATATAGAGAGGGGACTAACCCTAAACCTAACTTAACGGCTAAGCTAATGATCCTTGGGCCTATTGGGCCGCTACTGTCATTTGGGCCTATTGGGCCGGTGGCAGCCTGCTGGCTGCCCATGACATGGTGACGTGTTGTGCAGACCTTCCGGATGTAAATAAAGCCAGACTGAGTATGTGACGCTGCAGTGCCAGATTGAGTATGTGATGCTGCAGTTAATCTGCCACCTCGTGTAAACGACCTTATGGTCTACAGAGCGTCAGTGGCGTGCTGCGTGCCGGGATCAAATCAAATCAAAGTATGATTAGTAGATGACTAGACACTGTTTGCTGTACATTATACGTACACTTCGTGTAGCAAGCAAGATGGCGTCGAGCACAGGAGATCAGTCAGAGCAATTACATTTACATGTCTCTCTGGCAAGCCTCCAAGTCACTTGTCCAATTTGGCAGATCCTGCCCATATTTGTGATACCGGCGCCATATTAATCTGTCTTACTCCTATGAATTGAGCAGCATATGCAAATGTTTCATCTTTAAAGTGTGCCTGTTTCTGTTTACAGCATTTGAGCTTGCAAGATGAACTTTCACGGTTCTACTTACGGTTGTCTGATTGCCTCGCACCGTCGCACGCCATGTTTGGTACTGTGGCAAAACTTGTCGGTGCATCAAACAAGAGACCGGATGTATTTTAGCACTATAATAATATACAGCTTATGTGCTCAAGAAAGGTTGACGGCACTTTTTACTCCTTGTTTGTCTATGGCGTGGTTCAGATTGGAAAAACAATATCCTTTGTGACCGTGTGATGCGTTGTGTGATGCGTTGAGCTTGTGATTGTCGCCGGTCGGCCAACCAACCACCAACCACATGCAATGCAATGCAAGGCCACAATGATTAGGGGGTTGTTTAGCTCACTGATTATAGAGCAATATACTAAAAGTCTGCAGCCTCTTGTCTTCTCAAATCACCTAGTTAGTTTGTCTAATCACTAATCGTGATCTTGGAAACAAATGTTAAGCCCTGCCTTGAGTTTAACCAACTGTTACACATTTGATGGAAAGTACTCCCTCCATCCCTAAATATTTACCCGTATGTGTGTCAGTAATTTTAACTATATTACAGGCCATATTAGCAACATTTATATCTCTAAATAAATTAATCGTGAGCTACAAGTATGTGGCTGATCCCAAAGATGGGGCTTCGGGATGAGGAAAGATCTAATTGAGGATGAGGAAAGACCACCAGGTGCATAGATTGAATCCCTCCCCTTGGACGATCGGCAATCAGTTCTTCAGGATCGTCTTTCTCCACATGACAGGTATCTTCTTCAGTCTCCCACTCTTCTGGATGGTTTCAAGTGTTACTCGGATGCGTCTCTTCCCCCGGACGCGCTTGGAGCCCAACCCAGAAGAGTAGGCTTGGGAGTGTTCATCGTCAACACTTCAGCATCGCCCCCAATCAGCATTTTCATGAAAGCAATGATGCCGAATGCGTCCTCTGTCCTCATGGCTGAAGGGGCGGCTCTTGCTCTAGGTGCTTCACTCTTGCGCAGGTTGAACATCACTGAAGGGGCTGCATTGTTGTCAGACAACCAGGTCCTAATAAACCACATCAACAGCGCCGACCGTGCTAACCCACCGGATTGGAGAATCAAGCCCTACACAGAGCTTGTCTTCTCCAACCTAGCAGGAACATCAATCTCGGCACACAGGATCCGAAGAGAAGCTAATCAGATGGCTGATTCTCTTGCTAGGCAGAGTTTAGCCACAACTCAGGACCAGTTCCATGGCTTTGCTGGGTTATGTGTTAACCCAAGCCACGAACATGGGTGCCCCTTTCTTATGGCACTCCAAACTGTAACCATTAACAATGTAATGGTTCTAACAACATCGTCTTGTTAATCAATGAAATTTCGTGCTTGTTGGTAAAAAAAAAGATGGGGCTTCGGGGTGTTGCATAGTATTTTTTCGTATAATTCTGTTTCTCAGAAGATGAGGGGGCGGGCGAGGAGGGGCAGAACGATGCAAGGGTGTACCACCGCCGCCGCGAAGCTAACAAGGCTGGCAACCAGGGGGCGTAGGGGTTAAGGTTCAGATTGGTCATGGGGGCTCTCCAATGTCCTCCGGGCTCCCGCCCCTGAGGCATGGGCGGAGGCAGCGGTTGACCAACAAGCGGTGAGGCAAGGCGGAGATGGAGGACAACCGGTCAGCAGAATTAGGAAGTGTGAGGTCAAAACGGAAGGTGGCAGCAGGTAGCGGTGGTGAGACAGGAGGAACAAGATGCGTATCCAAGAACCGAATGAATAAGAGCAACGGCAGCTTAGCTGCCCCTGTCCGACGCCCTGATTAAACGAGAACACCATAATCTGTATGTGCCTCGGAGTCCGATTCACGTGAGTTTCTGCTATCCAATGCATTGTTGTATGCGGCCACAAGTTACTCCTGAATAAAGACATCCAGTGCATCCCAACCAAAAAAAAAGTTACTCCTGCTTGTACATTTCCAATTGCCTGCTAGACACCTAAAATGGCGTCCCCACGACTGGTACACATCTTCTGTCTTCATATATAACCGGCATGTCAACCCAAAAACCAAACAAAACAATTAAGAAGAACACAGCATCACGTTTTGCTGAAAGCGCAACACAGGCAGACTAGACATGGAAATTGGGGCACAGCTTGTTATCAAAAATGAAAAACAGCAGGGCAAAACAGCAATACCGGGAATCATCAGCTTTGACTCCAGATTCCCAGCGCCTGCGTTCAGACAGGCATGTTGCACAAGCAATTTCTGAAACCACACCATTCTTTTTTTCTGATATTATATAGCGCAGCCAAATCACAACGAGATCCACACAGAGGACCAAATTGCATCAAGGCCATAGGAGGCCGGAACAAGACGAGCATAGCTACACGGTGTACCAAAGAACACATGTTCCAACCGCGACGAAGGGGAGCACGACGCCGACGCCGAGAAGGTCGCCAGCAGGGGTCTCCAGAGGCGACTCGGGCGCATGGAAACATGGTAGATTGACCACACATCGCGTCAGTTTAAAGTGGTTGATGAAGCCGACAAGGTCCATCATCTCCGCCGAAGCACAACCAAAGATGGTGTTGTAGCTGTCGACGGAGGATCGAAGAACAACTTCCTCAAATCTAGGGAAGACATGCTCGATGGTGGCCAGATGGAAGCAGGCACAAGGCTGGAGGAAACCGAGGACGCGGCCGGGGTGGGGACGAGATGAGAGCAGGCATCACGGACCGGATCCATCCAATACGAGGCTAGATCCACAAGCACACCTACTATTGTATCCCGTAGTTGTTAGGTTCCACCTCGGTAACTGTTTGGTTACCGTGGCATCTTGTTGTTTGAACTTTATTCTGGCGACCAAAACGCGCAACGGCGCGGTCTCAAAAAAAAAAAAAAAAAGATCCACAAGCACAACCAACAAATCAGCCTCAGACCTGACCAGATCGAGGTCGGCGGCGGTGGATCTCAAGCAGCCATGGATAGAGAGGGATCTTGAGATGGCGATTTTTTTTATATTTTTATTTCCACTAACCTTGGTAGCAACGTCGACATCGAAGAAGAAGCCAAGCAAGACCGCGGTGGCGACGGCGGCGGCGACACAGCAAAGAACCAGGTACTCTACAAACACTAGAGGCAAGCTACTATATCTTTCAAGCAAGGCCCCCAACTCCCAACCCGCTTTGGCAAGCTTGCCAGAGGCGGGAGGGAGAGTGCTGCCTAGAACTCGGAGGGCGCGGGCGAAGAGGAAGGCTGGTTCTCTACGCCTCTCGCCTTGACACGTCGTCTTTGGCGCTAGGAAAGCTCTAGAGAATGTGTGGTTCAAAACCACACCATTCAAACATCACAACCACTAATGCCAGCAGTCATCGATGCTGGGAAACATCCTGTTCCAACCTGGGAATGGCCTGTTTGTAAGTACATCCAGTCCAGGGTGACCGAGAGCTATCTGGTCCAGGGCCCTCGGAATGGCCTGTTTGTAAAGTCAGATGGCATTCCAGGATTTTGTTGTATCAAGTTTGTCCAATGTGAGCTATCCAGAGAGCCTACAGGTCCTACCTGACTGCTTCTGCCACTGGCCATATTCTGGGCGAGGCCAATGATATCTGGAAACGTAGGGTTTGTGTCTTCACTGCTAGAAAGAAAAATCTGAGGCCGACCAAATTGATTCCTTGGCTCAATGAGTTGGCTGCGGCTTGACCCACCATGTCCCATGTGTACTGATGGCTGGTTGTACTGGGATATGGCGCTGAACAGAGTTCCATCCGTGCTGCTTCCACTGGGTAAGGTCTGCGGTACGCAGTTACCCGACTGCAACCCCAACAGATTATCATTATTATTATGTGACTGAGAGCCCTCGGGTAACCAGTTATACCTATGATCCATCGAATCAAAAGCAGCATAGGAATGCTGTTCATAGATTGAAGGCTTACTTTAGTTGGAAAACTAACATCCGTGTAGTAATCCTCGGGAAGTTGTGCATAGATGCCATCGTCAGTCTGATCGATTAACTGATGGTGCTCCTGCAACAATCTGGGAAATGGAGCAGATTGAGCCAAACATTTATTCGCCAAACAATGAAAACCAGTTGACTGTTTCATGCTGTTTGCATGTCGAAAGGGATAGGAGACTGATCCAATGTCCTTTGCTATCTCGATCTGACCATTGCTCTGCAGATTTGAAAAAAGGTTCAATAACTGATGCTGGATTGTCCACTGCGAAAGCAGACGAGGCAAGTTGAGGTTGCTGCTGACTTAAAATACCATTATTCAAGTAAACTGAAGAATTATGTTGTCCAGAAGAGAGATAAGGCTGTTTAACCTGCAAGGCACCTGAGCCATTATACTCTATATTCTCTGGAGGGTGATAATGGGACTGAAGTGGGCCTGCCAACTGCCATCTGACTTTCTCAACTTTTGCTGCTTGGTCATTTAGATCAAGAAAATCTTCCACATGCATCTGTTCTCCAGAGGACTTAGGTAGTTGTGAAGAACTGCACCATGGTATCATAACATTCTCAGTCTCCTCTTGGTCAATTACAGTGTTCATCTTTGGATGACTCATTTCTGAAGAAATATTTGGACACGGGTGACAATTGTGGTTGACAACAGCATGGCTGATGCTTTCCAAGTTCTGATCTTGCTCATAAGCATGAACTGATGGACCTTTGTAAGAAACTCCTTCAAAATCTTCTAGTTGCATATTTTTGCAGTCAGAATTGTCAATGACCATGAGAACTTCACTCTGCTTATCAGGGTTGTTGGCACAGCAGCAAATGCCTTTATCTAGGCAGCTGACACCATTACAATTTTGATCCGGCACATCAGATTTTTGCTCACTCTGAGTAGTTCTGTCTATACCCCTGATTACCATGAGATCATGATTTTTACATTCATACAGTGAATATGGTAAACAGACTGCTCATCATCCTGATCTTGAAGAGGTGTACTCTGATCATGCCCACCTTGCAATTTACTTTGAGGTGAGCATTCTACCAGGTCATTTTGAAAAACTGGGGTACCATCATTTTCAATAGCACCAGGTTGTCCTAGCCCTTTTGTTTTGTCTGTTAACTGGTCTGCCTTCTCATCATAAACAAACATAAATAAACCATAATCATCTATTGGGTATTAAAAACAAATTAAGATTGTTTTGTTATAGGAATTTATTTTCATTATGAAGATTACAAAAAGGAATGTGACAATATAATTAGCTTATACAAACAAGATAACACTGCAGAGTAATTCACCATTCATAATGAAATACTACCTACAGCTTTCATGCTAGATGCCTCTATTACAAATTCAGTATCTTTATATTCAGGTATTCTCATCTATAGTGGTGAATGCTATGATACATTGTAAAAGGTATCATCCACTGTACTTTTTATACATTCAAGTAAATGACTTCCCTCAGGACAAAAAATAGAGGACTTAAGAAAAATAATCGAAGGGCAAGTCACAGCGAACCTTTCTCAAGACAGATATATTCTTCTGTTCAAGCTCAAGGCCTAATAACTTTCTTGACTTCTCCATCAGTACCTTCCTTTCCCTTAAAACCTCGAAGGAAGCAGGTAAATCATTGCAAGACATTTCCAACCTGTCATGTAAGTAGTTCCTCATAAGAAATACGATCTACTTAAAGGTATACTAAAGTAAGCGTGTAACTGACCAATGTTCACGCAGTCTCCTCTGTTCATCCTCTAGTAAAGCTCCATATGGTTTTACATCGGATTTATCAAGGCCACCAATTACACGTGAAACATGCTTGGTCTGAATACCATCCCCAGATTGCTTCAGTCTCTTTACATGGTTGAGCTGTGTCCTACTAACCTGAAAAGGTTACAAAAGCAAAGGCACCACAACATTCAGTAAATGCATCACAATCATTGTAGAAATAGGTGTTGCTAAGCATCCTAATGGAGTACAACAACAACAACAAATACAACAAAGCCTTTGAGGCCCAAGCAAGTTGGGGACATCCTAATGGTGTTTTGGCATCCTAATGGAGTATTTTTGCAATTTATTTTAATATAAGCTTTGTCAATGTCTGTGGTGAAAGGTGAATTTTAAGAACCTGAAAAGTCAAAAGTATCATGTAATTTGGACTGAGGTGAGAACACCAAAGTAAAAGTGAGGCATAAAAAAGCTGTCATGAACAGTCCAGCCACTGCTGATAAATCAGTTTCTCGTAGACTAGAGTCACATGATAAAAAAATTACGCAGACTGGTTTAGGAAATTCTGACTCAGTTCTACATCATTAGCACATTAGCACATCCCTTCAGATTGTTCTTCACAAAACAATTACAAAAAGAAGGTAACGGCTAAGTAAGAAAGTCACAGGTTGGAAAAAAGAATAGGATCTATGGAAAAGAACAGGATTTATAAGTGAGACGATGGAGTGCACACTCAATCAGCTGATAGCACATTGTGAGACATGGACTGAGTACAAGCAGCGTATGAAGCTGAAAACATGGACTGAATACAAATCTCTCTTCTTCCAGTTCAGCATACCACATTTCAAAAATAATTTAAAACTATGCGGAGAAGGAGAGCAAATACACACACAGAGGACCTAATTTGTACCTGCTACTTGGCAGCCACACTAAATTGCAGGAATAAATGCAAATCTATACTCTAGATGACTTTTTCTTAAAGAAGCTCCGTGACCAAAGCTGAGCAAAAGTCACTGTTACCCTTGATATGAGAGAGCTATCTTACCTTGATGTATGACATAAACTTTGAAACATCAATTCTTTTGTGCAACCTTCATGGGCATTCCACCCTTAGTAGCTTTCAGCTGCATAACTCCTTGCATCTGATTACCAGGGTTATCCCTGAAAAAGCATAACAAACAACGGTTTACAATTAGTAAGTTTTATAGAAATTCATTGTTCTCGCCTTGAATTGAGTTTGCTCTTCAGAATGCAGTATAGAAGCATAGTGTTGTAAGTTTTGCAGTTTTGCACCACAAGCAACACTGGGTTTACACTAGATATTCTCCTTGAAGTTGAAAAAAAATATACAACCATAAAAGTAAAAGTACCCTATAAGGTCAGATATTACATGATAAAATTAAATTCTTTAGTGCTTACAGAGAAATCAGTTAAATTGTCCATAATTAAACTGCCAGAAAACTGAAACATGAAACAATTTAGCACTTGAACACTATACACCCATGGCTCCAAGGTGAGTCTACTTGCCATGTGCCATTGTGCCAACCAGCACAAACTTTTCCAAACAGATTTCTTAACAAATGCATATTCCAACCTCGATGGTCCAACCATCTGAAACTCTTGGAGAAACAAACAGGTAAAAGATAAAATGTTGATCTTACATACAGGTCATAGGCAATACCGTGGTAGACTAGCCAACAAGGGCACATGCACATCAGAAAAAACAATAAACAGTAATAATTCTCATTAATTGCACGAGTATTAGTATTGCAAGGAAGGGTTCAGAAGGGTTTAATAGTTTAGACTACAGACAGAGCCAGCTTGGGTAAGCATATACACTAGCAGATTTGAAATGTGAATGAATTGGACAAAATGAAGCAAATTATGTAACTAATTCAACCCTATATGAAGGAAAACCAGAGCAGAGCAAGTAAATAAATCAATGAATCACCCAAGAGTCAAGAAAAGAACTAATTTAAGCAAGCCCAACCTGAAGAAATTCTCTGTATCACCGCGAACTTAGCCATCTGTTCCTCCAATTCTTCAAGGTTTCAACCATGCTGCAGTCATTTTACAATTAATATCGAGATCATCTTAGATAACAAACCTATAATAGACTTGCTCGGTTTTGGGCATACTTGGAATGGTAATTAAGCAAGTTAACATGATATGCCTTCTCATCCTTTTTTATGTGCTTCTCCTTATTAAGTAGTGCATCAGGATGAATATCTCCATAGCAAAGAGAAGATGACCTATAGTTCAAATTTTAATCAATGATCTAAAAAATATAGCACGAGGTAAAACCGAACCACAGACAAACTGATGGAAAGTTCAGCGGGCAATTTTAGGGGTACAAGAGCAGGTCCAAAGAAAAGGTTCCAGTATGGTATATTCTAGTGCAACATTATTTAAGGATAAACAGAATGAGTGCACTGATGTGCATATGATAGGTATGAACCTCAACATAGGATAATGGCAATATATCAGTTTGAAATTGAGTGGCCAAATGATCAGTGCCCACGGAATGTTATGTAAAAAAGCATCAGTCGCTTTGATGTTTGATCTGAGAAGATTCGAAGTTGCTAATTGTCCTATAAAAGCTGTTGTTGGATGTGTAGCAGTGCAAGTATATTTTCTTAGGTTCATGGACAAGTAGGCCCCCTCAGAGGGCAGCCTAGGCCCCAGAGAGGCCCCTGTGCACTGTCCAATAGCACTGGCACATATTACAGTCAATTCTGGCACTATAGCAACAGCCCCGAATCCCCTGGGGAATGACTGCTTGGACAATAAGATAGATAGGACTCATGAGGTTATTAAGGTATTTTCAGGACATTCAATTAAATTCAAGAGTTAAAAATTACATTCCTGAACAACTTATGTTTTTTACTTGTGCGCACTAGGTCCATACCACTCTCAGGAGGCCAATTGGTCCTGCATGGCGATGCCAATATGGGTTCCCCGGTCACTTGAGATACACATGAGGGAGGGAGCTCCTAGAAATATACAGTTAGCCTCCCAAGCTTATCCTGTTTTCATTTCCATCCCTCCATCCTGTCTCACAAATCATCTCCCCATTTGGTGTGGATGATCCCGGTTGGTGCAGAGTGAAGGATCTGCCCCAAGCTTGCCATGGGGACCACATCACCCTAATGGTTGTGTGCATGCTCTATCTTCACCTTCCGCAACAGGGTCAAGATTGGTGCAACCACCGAGCTGGCGAGCTCAAGGTGCTTAGGCGGCAAGAGCAGCAGTAATATTTGGGACAGAATGGAGGGATGAAAATAAAAATAGGCAAACATCAAGGGGCTAAGTGCATACCCCCCCCCCCCCCTTCTCCTCCCGCACGTGCAGCTGAAGTGACCATGGATCCACGGTGCGCTCCACCATGTATGACATATTGACCTCCCAAAAGGGGACCTAAATGGAACAACCATACAACCTATTGGTAGCCTAGGGATCACCCCTCCCCAACCCCCACTATATAAAGGGTTTGTTCGTCAAAGGGTAAAGCATGAACTAGGGAAACCCTCAGCCAACTCTGCAGCCTCCGTGGTGCAACGCCCCCAAGCCACCAATACCCATTCCTTGCCAATCCTTGAAAATTCATCCAAAGTTCACTATTTCCAACAAATCCAGAACCCATAAAGCATTTATTACTTACCAAAAACAACGAATAGATCTCGTTTCCTTTGGGTTCTACCAAGACAAACCAAACTGTGGGAGCAAATAAGATACATGTACCTATTTCAAAACCATAGTAGGTACTTTTCACATAAACTGGATTGGGAGGATGAAAATGGATCTAATAGAAACAGATCTATATGGGTACAAATACAGATAGCCTTTTTTTTTCCCCGATCCTAAATTGGTTACGATATTGTCAGGTGTGTCAGATACAAATACGAACAGGTAGTTTGGCTCTGAGAGACAGTCGGATACTGATAAAATACTATGTACCTATATCACATATTCAGATTCGATCTGGGGACATTGAATATCCTAATTGGATGTGGATGGGATCTGACATTGAATATCTAGGCTCAGATACAGACAGAATTAAACAGTACAACCAGACGAGAATATCTGGCCCACGTTTCATCCCTAGAAATAATTATAGCCACAACAGAGAAAACAGAAGGCACAACTGTATGCCTCTACATTCCTAGAAATGCAAAATAAAATGGTCCACAGGAAGCAAATCAGAGAACTTGCCAGCTGAGGAAAGGGTTTCCAAAGTGATGATTTTTTCCTGTAAGCAATGAATATACATTTTCTTCTGCATCAGTCGCACTTGGAAGAAACTGTATGAGAAATTTTCTCTCGGCTTCTGTAAGAGATGTAGACCATACCTATATCAAGGACAAAGTTTGTTGATGTTTAAAAAGAATAGCACAAAATAGCAGGCTAAAGCTATCAAAATAATGAATTTAACAAGTCAAGGCAATTGTAGAAGATAAATGAAAACAGATCATAGTAAATAAACTGAGAAGTTAATATTGTAGATAAGAGGGTATACCTCATAGGATAGCACACCTCTCAAGCTCTTGAGAGAGAAAGTCTCTGGGGGAACATATGTAACATCAGCAAGGCCTGAACAATATTTCTGGCTTTCTATGAAAGGGGACATGTCTGACCACAAAATTCCAACTTGTTCCTTCTCTGGCACAACTTTCCTCAGATATTGGTCCCATTTAAGACTGATATGAGGCTTTAAACTTATTAGACAATGAGATGAGTCAGATTTTGTTTTCTTCCCTGGCCTGCACTGCTCTGAGTTGGTACAATTTGTCTGTCGCTTATTTTGCCTGCTTGCTGACATTATACAGGTCATTTGGTCATTTAACTGGAAGACGAGTTTGAATAACTCCCTAATCTCGCTTCAATCCTAATTTATGGAGCACCTAAAACAGGACAATATATTGGTTACATTTTCAACTCAATATATAAGAAGAACGAACGACTAAATAGTGGAACACACTGAAAGATTTTTCTATCCAGCTGCACAAACTAAAGTAACTAGTCATCTCATAAAACTGACAGTAGATAATCATCAAAGACAACAAAAATAAGTACAAGAAATGATGATAGCAACTTAGCATGATCAATCACAATGGCAGTGTTAATTTCAATGGCTAGGTACAAAAATTGCAGTACCTAAACTTTCACAGTGTGTCGTAAAGCTCCCAAGATTTGGATGTTATACTCATGAGACTCTACATCTGCTCATGATTTGGTCAATTTGGTCACTATTGCTGTTAAGTTCTCCATCCTTTTAATTATGTATGAATCCTATTAAGATTTGAAAGTCTACAGTAGTAAACTTTGACCATTAAATAGAATACATTATCAATAGTTACAAAATCAACATAATATTGAAGATATGTAAGTACAAATTTTAAGTACAACCTTTAGATACTAACATAACATGCATATAAATTTGTCTGAGTGCTAGTTAAAAGTCATAAAGTTTGACATTTTTCAAATTTTAATTCCTAATCACAATACACAAAAGAAAAGGAGGGAATATTAGCTAACATAAATGGTTCTTATATGTAACTCAATTGTATCAATTCCGCCAGATAAAGCAAGGGGAAATTAGAATCATTCAATCTAATGACATGGTTTAGTCATTTTCACTTTTTCTAAATATATGATATCTCTAGATAGAATCTAGGGGTTATCATGGTGATATTGAATTTTACATAATCAAAATGTTATATTTCTTTTCATTACTACATGATTACAGCAATCCATTCAGTCATGTCCAACTTTTTTAAATAACTAGCATTATTAATCCATGGGTACAATTTACATCATTAATCTGGTAATAAGGTAAAATAAGCATTAATAGAATATGACAATAATACCACAAAACTAAAATTATATTCCCTCATTTCCTGATTATAGCTCGCATGTTGTAGAAAAATAACATTTTTTAGGAAACAATAAAATAACATTTAACCGCTGCTTTCTATCTAAGGCCCTGTTTGGATTCACTGGCTGATAATAGTTATCTGGCTAATACAAGGTTCCAAAAAGCGGCAATAATCACACGCTTCAGCACTAAGCGCTTTGGGGCATAAGCGCTCCCAAAGTGGGAGCGACCGCCTTGGTGGTGGTGGAGCAGCGGCTGCTGGCTCTCGCCTTGGCGAGGGGCAGGAGGGGGAGCCGCCGAGCCTGGGACTTCCCCACCGCCGTCGCCTGCCGAGCGCGGGCGGGATGCCGGTGCTGCGAGGAAGATAGTATATCTCACCGCTCCTTCTCCCTTCTCACGCGGGATGGACGCCGCTGCGCTGCCCCTGGATCCACGCGCTGCGTCTCCTCCCTCCCTTCCACACGTGCGTAGCCGGCGTCCAGGAACAACAGAGGAAGACGAGGCGGCGATGAGAGGCGAGGCAGCGTGGGAGGCAGGGCAGGGCGGG
Organism: Hyparrhenia diplandra; assembly: GCA_015847255.1. Lineage (NCBI taxonomy): Eukaryota > Viridiplantae > Streptophyta > Magnoliopsida > Poales > Poaceae > Hyparrhenia > Hyparrhenia diplandra. Next base: position 68,258 of record JADLZK010007512.1, on the reverse strand, counting down.
AGGCGGATGCGCGCCGGCGCGACGGGAGGTGTGGGGCGGTGGTAGTAGTCCGAGCCGGAGCGGTGGGGCTGGGGGCGAAGAAGATAGAAGAACGTGGTGCGCGTGCGCGAGCTGCAGGATGCCGATGTCCTCTCCCAGAGAGCGATGTTGGTTGGACTCGGGCGTCGATCAATCTCCCAAACAGGCCGTACATAGGCTCGCCCATGACAAGCAACGGTTGGCCCAAAAGGTCGCCACTGTCATGTCCACAAGAAGGCAAGAGCTAGTGATCGGAGTAACTAACATTTTGGTACTATGGGGTTGCAATTCAAAAATTTCATGTCAAAACTACTGGCGAGCCCAAAACTATGCAGATATCAAATTTTAATTCAAAACCTCGCAGAAAAATTTTTGGATAAAGACGATTGCTTACCAAAAAACTTTCGCAAAAAAAAGATTGACATAGGTTAGATTAGTTGGCAAAAACTTTACCACGGATTTGGATAAACCATCGGACGCCCTAAACTTTGGGTAGAAGAAATTAATTAAACGCCATCGATTTAAAGAATCTTCACAATTTTTGGTTGGCCAAGTTTTGAAGGGCAAACCAAGCAGGCCCTAGATGCCAAAGCATTGGGAAACAGAATTGCATCTACCAGATCCGGATGCTAACAGGATACAAAAACATTGCCCACGAACAGGAGTCGGATAGGACATTTAACTAGGACTGATGTGAGTCAGTCCCGGAAAGAATGTGCACAAGGAGGCAAAATACACTCTTCAAAAAAAAACATAACCAATTTATTATTATGGTCACCACACTTGTTTCGAAAATTGAGACCCAACTTCAAGCGAGTCAACATCACTAAAAAACGTTTTATTTTCTGTTTTAAAATTATATAAACAAGTTCAATCGAAGGAACATATAGCAGCACCTGTCGCATATCGTACTAGCAAACGAAATTCGATTCATGAAGCACATGTAAAAATTTAAAATTCGGATATACCATCACAACAATCTAATCGCAAAACCAAACCTGCTCAAACAGGAACTGTTGCGGTAATAAACTGGGAAAACGAACATCACGACAAAAAGTAAACAGGGACAATAAATATCACGGCAATACAACTGGAAAATCTCAATTCTCACGAGCTAGATAGAGTTGATTCATTTTCGGAAAACAGTGTTCTCATCAAGTCTGCAAAACATTGCACTTAACTTGAGACGACTAACAAAAAGCCACAGTAACTATTTAATAGGCCACATATTTCAGCAGAGGACCATCCATGAGAATGCTCTAAGCTGCAGCACCCTTGCCCTTCTTGCGCTGGAGCTTCTTCATGTAGAACTCAAGCTCTTTACCCTCAAGGATGTACCTGTTATACAAAAAAGGTGTATGGTAAGAAACTATTATACTTGACAAAATAAGAGAATCCAATCTAGATTCATCCATGATTGTATCATAAATAGGGTATAAACACTAAACTACAAAAGTTTTTGGCATACAAACAGATAAGCTCCTCCAATGAAACAGATATAAGCTATAAATAGGTGGAAGGCCTCCAGTTCTTACCCATCAGCTCGGCCACACTGTCCAGGGCGGGAAGAAATGCAAGCCAGCAACCTTCCACCGCCAAATTGTTCTTCAATGTGAGGGTCTAGCTTGTGTCCCTCCTTACGCTTCTCAAGCTTCCTCTGGACATGGTTGCTCTTCTTTGTGTCCTCAGCCACTGCCTCACCCTCTTGTCCCTGGATGAATATATCTCAAACAAATTATCCACCATAGGAAACATACCAGCAAATATAGATAGAAAACTAACTAACTATTGACCTCAGCTTTCTGAAATTACTTCAAATAAAGCATATTGACAAAAACCATTAACTTAGATTTTTCTTACAGAAATCTAAAACAAGCAAGCGCAGAAACAAGCTATTCAAATGTGAAACATGGATAAGAAAATTAGAGTTTTCCAAGAATTTGCAAGACACAGGTGTAGGCTGTGTTTCTAACATAAAAAACATGATGTATGAACTATGAATCCAATCTATTATTTAAAAAGCTGATATATGCCAGAACATGATGAATCAAATCCCTAGTGAGACTGTTGCAAGAAATAATACCTCAGCAGCTTCCTTCTTTGCAGCAGGAGCCTTCTTCTTCCTTCCGATGTCAAGTCCATAGTGGGTGAGGTACCACTGCTTGAACGGGGCAGCATCAACTTGCACTATGGCACTCTTCACAAGGGTTTGAGTCCTCACAAGCTCATTGTTTGATGCATTGTAGACCACATCAAGGATACGCGTCTTGCGGGTAACAGCTTCACTTCCCCATGAGTAGTTACCAGTATCCAGGCTAAGAGCCCTCCACTTCACATTACCTCCACGGACACCTAACCCTCCTCACTGTCTTGTTGCTTGACAGCTTGGTGTTGGCAGGCTGGCGCCCAAGCTCATACCTAAAAAAAAAATTGGCAAACAAAATAAATCTCTGATAGAAGTCCTCAAATAGTACACTGAACCCACTTCAATAAACATATATTTTACAGTAATACTTGTAAAAGAAGCTGATGGCACCAGTTCAAGAACTAGCAAACTACAATTTTGGTGATGCCTCAAAAATAAAGCACAAACGTGCAATACAAATAGATACTATGATATTATTCATAATTAAGATCAAAGTGACTATTCTGAAAGATGATTACAAATATGATAATTCCACCACATAACACCTAAACAATTCCAAGAAGCTCAGTTGGTCACCTTCAACAAAATTGAAACTAGACACTGAATCGACAAACAAAATTACTAATACAGTGTTAAACTGTGATTTCATTGAAATAGTCATGGCAAACGATATAACAGACACAGGTAATATTTTAGACAACAATCCAACCAAGAAAAGACTACTAAAGGGGTGTCATCTAAAGGATCAAAAACATATCTCACTGGAGGTCACCTGATGACATGGAGAGAAACAAAAGCATTGCGCGAAAGAACTCAAATCAATTAATAGCACCGTAACCATTTCAAGATCAAAGTAAACTATGATGGACCGCTGGATCTAATGAAGCAGCAGTGTAAACTACAAACCCAAACACATCTACATGAATCATATCGAGAGAACAAAGGGATGAGAAACAGTCTTTACTTTCGCTTCTTCCTCCAGGCCTTCTGCTTTCCACCGGTGGCCCGGCGCTTGTGCATCGAATCACGCGAGATACCTGCAAGAACACATCCAAATCAACCGACAAGGTATACATTAACACCGCTCAAACAGGAGAACCACCGAGACAGAATCGCTCAACCCAGAGAAGCACCGCGGCTACTATGTCAACAAGCCTAAGAGCACCTCCAGTGTTGCAGAGAACCGAACCGTGGGGAGAGAGAAAAGACACCATGGTTCGCACACTGCAGCCAACGAATCATGGGGAAAAAAATTTTCGGTTTGCAACTCCGATATGGTTCGAACCGAGAATAAACAATTGGAGGAGGGGCATTCAAAAAGGGCCCCTGGCGCCCGTGCTCGTCCGCCGCCGGGGTGGAGGCGACCCGACGAGCAGCCCTGCTCCCGCCGGACGCGCCCCCTTGCCCGCCCGACGTGCCGCCCCAGCCCCGCCCGCCGCACTGCCGCCCCAGCTCCGCCCGACGCGCCGCCCCAGCTCCGCCCGACGCGCGGCCCTGCTCCGCCGGACGAGCCGCCCCCGGCTCCGCCCGACGAGCTGCCCTCCCGGCCGTCCGACGCGGCGCAGGCGACCCGGCGAGGCCCAGGCCGCGGGCGATCCGCCTGCGCGAGGCTCGCGCCGATTCCCGCCGGCGAGCGCCCCCGACCAGTCGTCCCGACGAAGAGGCCCAGATAGAATGGGGAAAGGTGGAGAGAGATTGTCAGTGCTCGGTTCGATTGACACTGGAGACGTCGAACCATCGTGCCGGCGATTTTCTCTCTGCACACGGTGTCAGAGCACGGTTCGATACACACTGGAGGTGCCCTAAGGAGAAGGGAAGTGGGATCTCACCCATGGTGGCGGCGGTGGCTCGGCTCCGCTGCTTCTCCTTCGCCGCCTCCTCCTGGTACGCCTGCGCCGCCGCACTGCTGGATGGGTATCCAAGGGAGAGGTGGAAAACCTAGGGTGTCGGGTTTATATAGGGGCCGGCGCATCGGCCGAGGGTTAGGGTTTATTCACAGGCACTGGTGGGCTGATCCGACGGCTGTGATAGAGTGAGGCTGCCAGCGTCCATTTCTCCGTGCGAAGCAGGCCAGTTGGGCCCATTTGTCTCACTAGGACAGGCCCGGTTTAGAAGCGGCCTTGTTTGGAGTATTCCTTTCGATCCTTAGAGTAATGTCCTTTTTATATTGTTTTAGTGAGTGCCCGTGCGTTGCAAGGAAAACTAAAAATTATTTCATAGCAGTATTTGACAAGGCAAACTAAACTACCAAAGGGCAACATGTACCCTTTCTGATCATTGATGGAGACAGACACATATCTTTATCTTTACTACCATGAAAGGGAGATCATTTTTTCGTGCGGTAAAAAAACACTACGAAAGGATCGGTCTGCCCGTGCGACCAAAACCATCGCTCTCCTTCCTCTCGTGCGTGCGATGGCCTGTTAAAAGGAAGGTAAAAAAAAACCCCCTCCGATCGCTCCTCCCCCGCCCCTTCTGCTTTCCTTACCCACCGGGCCACCGGTAAAAAAATAGGAAACAAAAATCACGATTCCCTCTAGTCACGCATGGTGCCGCCTCCTCCAATCACGCACGGTGCCGCCTCCTCTCCCCACGCGAGGCGATCTTGCCCTTCCCCGCTCACCCCGACGGCGACGAGCCCCGCCCCAACCAACTGCGGCAACACCACCGCACCTCCCCTGCCCCGTCATGCGAGGCGCGCCGCCGGACCTCTGCCGCTGCCGCTGCTGCCGCCGCCGCCGCCTCCCTCTCCCTCATCGTCGCACCCAGGCCAAGGCCGGCACCAGGAGTAGACGACACACGCGATCCGTGCGCGGCATCCAGGTGGCGCAGGCGGTCAACCAGGGGCAGCGCCCAGCCCCACAACCCCAGCCCCGGCGCCACGTCCTCGGCTTGCCGTGAAGGAGATCATGCGGCTCCCAGAGGAGGTAAGGTTAAAGACAGTTCTTTGTGAATTTGTTCCCCGAGTTAATTTGGTTAGAGTGGCTGGATGGGTCTCTGGCTCCATAGACAAGAAGGTTCTTGGTACCAATACATCTTCCCTTAAGTTAGAAATCCTCCCCCTTCTCCTGTTCAATATCTTTGCATTGCAAACGTTTCACATTAGGTAGTTGTACCCCACATGCTCGACAAAATGTGAATAAGAACGTCAAGACACTCTGCCATCATTGAAAGTTCAAAGAACGTGAATAAGAATTTGAGAACTCACCAGAAGTATGTTGAATGTTTGCTTTTGAGGGTGTTGGAAGTTTCTGAAACCACAGTTGCAATTTGGAGGTCATTGTTAGATCTAGAATTTCATCTTTCAAGCATCAATGATTGAACATATGCTATATTTTAAAAAAAGAGGGGCAAACGCGGAATTGAAGCCCGAAATAGGGGCAGTTTTGCAATTGACCCTATATTTTTTCAAGTTATTGATTAGAACACATTGGTCAGTTGTCCTTTTTTTTACACAACTTGGATAAATAAATTTTATACATATGTCTGCATATTGTTGTAGTACCTGATTTGCAGTATCTTGCCTCCATTTGCAGGATTGTCGTAGGTACATATCCATCTGAACTTTGATTTTATCTTTCTTAGTATTGACTTTGTCCATTTATTTTCCTTTGTCATTGTTGGTTTGATTTTAGCTTCGTCCTTTGGTATTAGATTAGGTACTACAAGTCTGATTACCAAATTTCTTAATGTTTTGTTGCATCAGTAGCAAGATACTCCTTTCAAACAATCAACTAATCTGATTCTTCAGGTGTGTAGTAGTTTGCCTACTAAACCTGTAACCTGAAATAGGCATGTTGTTGTAACAGAAACTGCCAAATGAAGCTGCTCTGTTGCCTGTCTGACATAAAGCTACACACCAGTCAATAGCGACTAATCTTGAGATTTGGGGAAATAGAGTGAAAAAAAAGGTTAATGGGAAATGATCCAGTTCAAATATATTTAAATTTAATTTTATGGTGGGAGCTAATTTTTTTTTTCACATGACTAGACACGGTCTCACTTTTGCATCTTTAGTGATTGGAGTGGTAATCCAACAATAGAGGTGCACCCAGCATGTGCTTGTTGAAATTATGTTTTAGGCATCCATATGTGTGCTTAACTGCTTATTAATAGTCCTCTGAATATGTTTAATTGCTATCCATCCATATGCTTGGTCAGTTCTCTGGATATAAGTGAAGGGGCATTCACTTTGCATGTCTTGCACAAAGGAGGCCACAAAGAAGCAAATACTTGTGACCTAAGTTTTTCCACATAAGCAATGGGCCATAATATAGCTTTAGTTTTTCATGTACCGTACACTATCCGGTAGTCTACCTGCATCCACTAAAAAAATGTTTTCGTAAGTTTTGTGGATGACTAGAGAGTGCTGAAGCTGTAACAATTTAGAAGGGCTACCCGCTTTCTGTAGTTTCTTTTTTCATAGTTTTCATAGTAGCAGATATTATGGTTGAATGAACTAATCTTTTTTTTATTTCTGTCTTCTGCGGATTCAAATCTGGTTTCAGCTCTCAGTACTGAGCAAGGAAGTAATGGAGAGGTAAGACAAAAATTCAGCTCCAATGAACCAACAAAGAAAACACCTAAGCACTTTGTTGTGTTGTCGGAGATCGTCGTGAGTCCATATTGTTAGTTGGTGAGAAACTAATCACTTCCGCTTATGGCATATGATTGCAGCTTACCAAAAAATAATTAGGCTTTTTTCACTATATTGGTTTCTTCATGGCTTTGTCCATATTAGTTTCAAAGATAAATTAATTTTCTAGATCTTGATATATCAACTTTCTTAATCAGCTCTTGTAGTTTTCACTTTCCAATGAATACATCCAAAGCTGTGAATGCGTGGCCTCCAACAAAATCTGTAAGTTGCCTTGGACCGAAGTTCGACTAACTGTTGTCTAAGATTCTGTGGAATTAGACCACCACCAACAGTTCGAGTAACTTGGGGAACGAGCAGTCCTTTATTCTCATCACTTTTATCATTGACTAACTTATAGTGATTTTATTCTCATCCTTTTGTCAGAAGAAATTTATTATTCTGGTTTAACTGAAAATGTTAGAGCTAGGAAATGCATCTCTTTTTTTTTCTGCTTATGCTATAAATGGAATCAAAAGGATATAGTTATATCAGAAAACTTTTAACCATGGTATGATATTTTTTCAGCAAATTTAAGCAAGTAATTTGAAGAAAATGTATCCTATCCCGTCGACGCCATCTGCAGGTATCTACCCCTTGAATTCCTCTCGCCTCTGCCAACCTATTCACCCTCTTTCCCATCGAATACTCCCATTGTTCCTAACTTCTAAATGAATTTAGTGGCCATCTTACTTAAATAATCCAATTAGATAATTTCTGAACTGAAGCAGAACTGCATAGAGCCTATTTTTAGAACTTACTGGCTTAGCTATTTTTATTTTTTTGAAGTAAAATATTTGTTAATCACTTTGTCCATCCAAAACTTGCTGGACACTAGAACAACAAGGTATTCAGGCAATTTGCTGTCAATGTATGGGCTATTGAATTACAAGCTGTAGGGCAATGAGAAATTATACTGTTCATGTGTATTCCTACCAATGTTTGAGCTCTGCATGGTATTTGCCCAAGGTGGTTTTATTCATTTCTTTTCATAAACGAGCAGGCAAGTGGGTTACTCAAGAAGAGGCATACAAGTTCACAAACTTCCAAAACACACGTTGGACAATCGTCAGCTTCACAAACAAAAGCTCTTGTGGCTTCTGTCTTTTCTTTTCTTTAGAGATTATATTATATGTGCTTGCTTTAGCAGTAACATGACATACTGTTGTTGATTGAAACAGACACTGCATCACGTTTCAATGCTTCAGTATTTTTGTTGACGATGCACATTTGAAGAAGACCGTGGTGTAACATGATTACATTTACTCAAATATTATATTTAAGTCTGTATATATGGCCGCTTGTGCATGGTATATATCATGAATGTTTGATGTCAAATAATCAACCTTCGTGCTCCTCCAGTGTATATAACAAACTTGTGAATTTATTGGCGCATCTAAATAAATAGATATCGAAGATTTCTTCCAATCTATAAAGCATTATCTTAGATGAATTACAGAAGAGTACATACAATAGAGTTTACGAGCCTGTGATATCCGTGATTGGGTTACTTTCATAAAAACTTACTTAATTGGATTAACTTTGGATTAGTATCATTGTTTAATTTTATAATATTATTATCTTATCATGCGATCCATGTATTTTTATATAAAATTTAGTTATCCCAGAAGAACGCACGGGCGCTTAACTAGTAATCATAAATTCTCGAAGCCATATCAATAAGAGAAGCAGGCTGAATCTCAAATCATCGTATCTGAAATAGTAGGACCCTCCAATTTATTGCGAACTAAAAATTATGTATTTGGATAAAAAGAAAAAAAATCATTCGAATACAAATAGTCAGATACAACATTGTTGCCAAACTTTTTTTTTTCTCTACTACAAGATTTCAAAGATAGAGTGGTAAAACAAGCGAGCAAGGATGTGTTACATTATTCCCATATCCAAAGCGATCCAGTCAATTATGCTCACTTATAATTGTAACTTCTACTCCCATTATTCTTGCTTTCCAACAACACCTGTCAGTTCATGAAGTGCAAAAACAGTAATACTTACATGTTACACTTATTAGTTATTAACAAAAAAATGGAGTAATTTCATATTCCAAAAATAAGTCCGAACAAGTAGTAACCAGATTTAACAAATGTAGTTGTGGAGAGTCTACCATGTTGTTAGCAGCTAGGAAGTGTCTCACAACCTGGCAAGTTGTATCATGCCTAGTCTACCATGTTGTCAGGAGCAAGGAAATTCCTCTCAAGTTGATTGATGCAGACCATCAGAGATGACAGCAAGAAAACATGGCGGTGCACAAGCAAAGGCAAATGCTCCTTCATCTGTTGCAGCTCAAAACGTCACCAAACAAAAATATAAATCAAATCATTTATTTCTTACTGAAAATTGCACACATGTTGAATTGTTGCCATGAATAGTCCAACAACTGATAGAAGATGTACTAAACAATATAAGCATGAAAGGGCCATGTACTGAACATGTTTTCAGATTTCATTGAAACACATTGTCGAGCAGCAAAGCTAAGTAGAAGATGCAGCTTTCTTTCTTCCCAACGAACTCTAGAACTTGGACAATCTGGGAAGTGAATAACGGTGTCAGACTTTAAAACTGGTATAAAAAAACTTGAAGCCCTATGCTGTTGTGCTGTAGCAAAAATAGAAGAATGGCAAAATTAGTGTGTCCTGCATCTCCCTATTAGAGAAAGCATAGAGTACATAGGAAGTGCTTAGACCTAATTTTAAGGGTAGTTCAAGTACTTTGTTAATTTTGCAATATGGCTTTCTGATTTCTGAGTAACTGAAAATTTAGTAAATCATCTATCCTCACACGCAGGAGCAGTAGGTCAATTTATGAATTTGTGATGAGCAAATGGAATTTATGTATAATGTATCAGATATAGGACAAATGCTCCTTTTTAATAGTAGGTGAACCCCAATTGTTCCACTAAATATTCTCATGTGAAAATGAAGAAATGATGCACACCAAAACAAATGGCAACTAAAAACATTATACATCACGTGTTACCTACAGAAAAATTTACAAACCAGTCTTCTATTCAGTCCTATTCACTATCTGACAACAGCTCTACGTGCTGGTGATGGAGGTTATATCGTGAAAACATGTACTGTACATGTGAAGGTTAGCTTATAGTTTGTAGAAATAATATTTCAGGTACAGACCTGTTTTGTTCATGAACATGTACATGCTTTGTTCTCGTCTGGTGTTTTCTCAAGAAAAAAAATATATGGATACTTAATCTTTCACCCTGCGGCTCATGCAACTTGTGGCATGGCAACTATTTCAGGTATTCAGTTTTAGAAAGACTTGAGTAGGCGTTTTCTACAAGCTGACAAATGCTTAGAATCTGACAAATCCTGTCTTGTAGGTATTCAGTTTGAGAATGGCTGTGAAGTGCATCAAATGCTAACTCTAACAGTGTGTCCTTTTTGGATAATGGGGGAAAAATGGCACCATCATTTACGTAGCAGCCATTAAGAATAGATGAACTCTGAATATCTAAGTTCTATATTGTCCATCAAGTCAGCTACTCCGATCAGGTATTATACGTAACAGGTTGCAAGCAGCGCTGAGGGGAAACACACTGATAAATAAATCTCATTATTGCCAAAAAAAAATCTAAATAGAATGATAATGGCTTCCCGTTCCTAATCATCCTGAAGGAAAGGTGTTTATAAACCAATAGAACAACCATGGTCCTTTCCTTCAGTAAAAGAACCATACAGATTAAACAAAATATATTATTGATGAAGCACAAATACATGAGTGGACAACAACAATAAGTAACTAATGCTCAAAATTCAGAGCTTCTGCTATGCAAATCACAGAGGACCTTAATTTTGGATGGAACAGTGTTTTACTGTATATGCTTTTTTTCTTAGGAAGGAAAATTGGGTGGCCAGCCGGTACCTTATTGTTCAGAGCTTACAAATGCAGTCATACACTAATTTTGTGATAATGGATGGAATCAGCCTATGGACAGCCACAGTAGTAGCTACATATGAAGCTCAAAGCACTCCTCTGAAATCAATTGGATATGGATTATGGGCATTGAGTAAATAGTTTAGACAGATACTTTTATTAACTCTCTTTTGTCAGACTTATTGCACAGTCAAATACTTCATGGGCTTATAGACAGACAAGTATAATACCATCACTGCACTAATTTACGATAAAAAAAATTAGCTGTGTTTGGTTGGTCCACATTTTCTAACCTTCTCTTTAATATCGAACAAAATTGACATAGCCTGACAAGATGATCTAAGTCGCAATAAAGGCTTGCAAAGCCCCTAGATGTAAAACAAGTTGCTCATATGTTCTAAGAGAAAGGCCCTCGGACAATGGATGGCATTGATGGTAAGCAGACATGAACCAATGGGCACTGGCAGAGCAAGACATCATCTACATACCTAGGAACAACAGATGAAGCGTGGCCAAATTAGAGTCCTTCCATCAGTCCGAAACATGTAGAAGAAACACAAATACTGAAAGTGAGAGCAGAAACAATGGAATCAAAATGAAATAGGATGCAGTGAAAAGATATGAGGGTGGAGCAAGCGTTGTATTCCGGTAGGAGGCGGCTTGGCGACGTCGGCGTCGGGGGCGCCTTCGGCCTTCGTAGGTAGGAGGCGGCTGGGTGCCTGCCTGCCTGGGTTGGCTGGTGCAGCGGGTTCAGCCAGCGTCGCAGCGAGGTCGTGGGGACGATTGGGGCGCGGGGTTGACTGGGAAAGATTTTTGTGGCCGCATATGACTTTGGAGGAATCAGACCTTCACAGGCCCGAACAAAAGCCCACCACTGCATGCATGGACGAGGCCCATGGCTGTGACTGCTACGGCAGCCTCGCGTATCATCTGCTGGCCTGTGGCTGCGGCCTGGCCGGCGCCGCAACGAACGGCCCGCCACCCGGCTGAAATCTGCCGCCGAGTCCCGTAAAGGCCGAAACGAACCAACAGCGGTGCATTCGCGGCGCGCGGCGCGCCGGCTGCGACGTTCGGCCGGGAAGCCAGCGCGAGTCCCCGTCCGGTTCGGCCCCTCGCCCGACGCCCACGCCGTCGGCGGTCCGCGGAACGGCGCCCCGTCCTTCCTCTCCACACCACACGCGCGGGCAGCCAGCGGCGTGCCCACACCACACCCGTAGCCGTAGCCCACGTTATCACGCAGAGTGCGGCTCGCCGCCAGTCGCCAGCCAAGTTTGAAGAGCGGCGTGTGTCGATGCATCAAGCCATGTGCTCTGACTCGGAGGAACCTGTAGTCCACAAGGCGTCGGATGGATTTGGATTACTGCCCGTGCAGAATTTCTTGGGCAGACTTCCCAAGTTCTTGGCGTCGTCCGGAGAGCGTGGAGTACGTACATCAACGACGACCGGCACGACGCCCGCACATGAACGAAAGAACCTTAATTAGCCCCGGTGCAGACGCCTAGAAGTCCATGTACGTTCAACCGGAGCGAGCGGCTAGGAATAATTCGCCACACCACAGTCGGTGTCTCCGACTCCGAGACGCTGGTCCTTTCTGTTGTCTGTTCCTTGATTGGAAACTTTCTGGAGGTCCACGTACATAACTGTGTTTATTTGAAACGGGACTAGTAAAAGTTGGTTATTTGGCGTGGTCACTCTCACACTTGCTTCATACAGTACAACTCCATATATGAATCTCCTGTCTCGTGGTCTTCGTTGGTTAAACCAAGCACAAGAAGCCTTTGTTTTCGGTAAAAGCCTACATCAAGAAACAGCCTTGTGGAAGACGAGTGCTGCTGCATCCATCTCTCTCTAGCTCTTGCAAACGTTTCACTGTTCATTCAAGCTTTCTGTGGTCACCACATTAATCAATTGTCCCCCGGAAGTAACACCTGATTATGAAAACAAAATGCAGTCCTGCGTAACTAAATCCTACTCCGCCTCATGTTCATTTCAGAGCACGTACTAATGGAACGCTTTTGCAACACTAGTTTCTTTCAGTAGACCAAAAACTCAACACATATAGCACACATTTTTTTAGAGGGATGATATATACAGTACAGATATTCGACTCTGGTTTGTTCAGAACAGTTGGTTTGTCCTCATTGAGCACCAGCCAGCATCGCTTTAAGACTGCACTAAACCCCAATCATCAGCAGCTGCACTGCACATGTACAGACCACAGACAAGGAACGAGTGCGCATGCATGTCCTGCAACAATAAAGAAGTCCAATGCTAGGACTGCAGTGCATCACCACGAGTTGCTTAATTGCTGGTATCAAGATGGTAATCAAGCTAGGACAGGACGACGGGGCCGATCGATCGACTCCAGTGGCCAGTGCAAGCTAGTCCAAACGGGCGAGACGAACGGAAAGGGAAAAAAGGCGACGTGTGCGCCCGCATCCGATGGTTGGTGAGGGATGGAGGCGACTCACCTCACGGCTATCGTGCGACCCACGCCAAGACGACCCAGAAGCTAGCGATCGAGCGAACCATACGAGAACAGGTGCGACGCCGACGGCGACGAGGACCGGAACCGGACGGACGGACCCCGGCAGCGTACTGCGCGCGTACCCAACAAACGCTGCTTTTTTTCCCCTTAGGACCTGATCTGCACACCGCACCACACGGATGCCCCAGAACCCGGTCTGGAGTCTGGAAATCTGAAGTGCTGGAAGAATATATAGCTAGGTCTCGTTTACATTGTTGTTGATGCCGTTTGCCTGGCTTTCGGACGGGAATTTGTGCATGCTGCTGTGTGAAATTCTTGGGAATTAGTATCGCGGAGAGATCAGTTTTTTGTATCTAAAGTTGTGTTCATACATGATGCGTTGAGCGAGTTCAGACTGGAGATAGACAGTATAGCGCAGGAGCTGTGCGCTTGTGCCATGAACTTCAGTAGTTCAGTTCAAAAAACCTGATGGATCTCAACTGGAGACATACAGATCGAGCTGACGACGCAGCAGCATGCATGACTCTTTCTCGACAAGTCAACACAAATTTTTGTACAGGAAATAAACTAGACCCTTAGCTAGCTTTTGGTCAGCGTCAAGGCGTCGCCTTCCACTGCTGGACTAATTTGTGACCTGTGAATCTGTGATCGAGCCTAGTTACAACGTGCCCTCCTCTCACCTAAGGTTTGCATACGTTCCTCAAAAAAAACCTAAGGTTTGCATACATGCATATGGGCGGATTTACGGTGACTGTCTGGTTGGGCACAAGGATACTTGTCAAGTGCATAACCATCCATGGCCGCCTAGGTTTCCTCTCGCGAAAAAAGAGAGCGAGCTAAACACCGCCGCCGCCGCCGCGGGGACGGCCCCCGCTCCCTCGCCTCCGGCCTAGCTGCCGGGCGGTGACGAAGGAGAGGATCCGTCTCTTCAACGGTTGTCTTCGTAGGGTCTTGTCGTGTCCTAGGTCTAGGGTTTGCACGCCGCCGATGTTCGACGATGGAGGTAGGTTTTGCGGAGGAGCGTGGCTCCTCTGCGGTTTTGCTTTCTGGCGGCGCCGACGATGCGAGCGGCGACAACGCAGCCGAATAAATTATCCCAGCTTCTTCCGTTCTCCGATGGCGATCTTCTCCGGCGTCAACGGAGAGGTTGGAGAGACCTGTCCCAGAGTCGAGGGTCGGCACATCATCATCTTCTTCGGTGATGATGTTAGTCTTGAGGAAGATGATCTATGGTTAAAAATCTGAGCTTTGCTTTCGGGTTGCCGGGCGGTGGAATCGAAGGATGCGCCCGTGGGTATGGGAGTTGGCCGATGCGTCTGGGGGAGGCGGTGTACTTTCGGCCGATTTGCCTCGGCAAAGCCCTCCTCTGCGGCCTCCACCTTGTGGAGTTTGGCTCGGTGCCCGACAACGATTGGGAAGCGGCTTCGGGGGCGACGAACGGATCCCGAAGGCTTCGAGGAAGATGAGCGTAAGTTTTGAACTTTTTGTAATTTTTCTTTATTTAGGATTTTTGTTTGTAATAGAGTCGGTGTAATGCACCAAGATTAATATATTTTCCTTCTAAAAAAAAGTGCATAACCATCCATATATAGGCTCTCTAACGTCTTCGATCTCGTCGTAATGCACACTCGCGTTTCCTAGCCATTTGGCGCCCGTGTGCATCGATCGGCATCCTGCCACTCCCCATCGAGATCATGCACGTTGCTAGTAATGGATGGATATAGCTAGGGCCGTAGTTGCTAGAGTAGCTACCTCTGTGCAGGTGTGTCCGGCGGTCTGGTCTGGTCCCTTTTAGACGCCTCACGCACGTCGTCGGACGTACGACGCTTTGCTAGATCGGACTCATCTTTCGTAACCCTTCTTTAACTTTGCTCCTCGTTATGAATGAAGGGCCGGCCATCGCAGTCAGGTTACCGTCGCCCGTCCGGTACGGTCCATCTCCATCTCGATCGCATGCATCATCATCATCCCTGCACGCTACGTAACCCAAAACAACATTGGTATAGTAGTTGGTAGCTAGGCATACTACGGCACGTCTGCAGTTGTCCCCGGCCGGCCGTCGATCCCATTCATCACAAGTCACCGCGACTGGCCAAACTGCTTGGAAATGTTCAGAACCGATGTTTCCCCGACCGCTCCTCGGTTCAACTAATCATTCTTTTTTTTTTTCGAAACCGGGACATTGCCCGTTTTGCATTAAGAGAAGTGGGATAGTTTAGTTACATCCTAGACATACAAGTGGCGAGATGCCAAAGGTATACTAGGCGACACACTAACAAAAGGCACCGGCTAGAACGGTGGAGCTAACAAGTTGTACTTAGGAAGAAAACCTATTTTGCGACCGAAGAAAAAACCACCGGCCCTAAGGCTGCGTCGCGCCGTCGTCAAGACGGTTCCAGCCAAGCGCGCCATGGGGGACTAGGATCTGCACCATGTCCCGCTTGTGCTGTGGGACATTACCACCGAAATGAACTTGGAATCTCTTAGCAACGGTGGAGTCCGGGTTTGAGATGAAGCACCTTCCGCCCTCCCTTCCCATTTGTTAAGGAGGACACGTCGAGCCCGACGTTCGAGATTGGGATCCCTAAGGCGGACTTGCCCGAAACGGTCACTCCGCCTTGGCGCCGTCGCCTCTCAAGGCCCGTGAGATGCGCAGGGCGGGTGGTGAGGCCACCAACGCTGCTCTAGGGGCAGCAGGAGAGAGTCAACGGTCGTCCACGCCCGACATGGAGCGGTCGGTGTCCGCGGTGTCGGCGGCGCGCGAGTGGCCGAGACGGTTGGCGCCAGAGTGTCTCGAGCCACCGACGAGTCGTCAGGGGCACCGTACTCCCCGCACGAGGACGGCGCCTAACCCAAGACTAGCGACCGAGCCGGCTCGGCCGCACGCTGCGGCCCCCTAGACGTGCCCGCTTATGGTTTACGTCTCTTGCAGCGCACCCTGAACGGGGTGGGGGTGGCTGCTGCAAGGTGCCCGACAACCCCGCATTTAGCACGTGGCGTGACCTCCCTCCCTCCCGGGTGTTGTGACGCCACCTCCCGCTGTGGAACCCTCCCCGCGAAAGGAGCTGCTGCGGCCGGCGAGCTCACTCCACCAATCGGGTTGGTGCATCCACGGGATGTGGGGGCGTAACACCAGCGAGCTCCACCTACACTAGATCCCGCCACCAATCAACTGGGGGCGCCCGAACAAGCCGTGGAACCGCGCCCATCCCGAAGCAAGTGTGGGGCGACATTGATGAAAAGCCCCCACGAAGCCGCAGCTCACTCGGGCGATCCAGCCCTGTACACGGACATGGACGGCATGCCAAAGATCCTGGCGGAAGAGGGAGAGGACTCTAGTGGCGGCGTCTTGAGTACAGCTTGACCGGACGGCATCCCGCCGCCGGAGGTAGAGCACTCACGGCATCCCAAGGAAGGCTCCACCGGGTGAGCCGGAACCCTCGACTTGGGTGTGTCGCGGCGGCGAAAGGTGTCCACCGGTCCTCAGCGAACGCACACCGACTCCCGGCGTTGAGGCGTGGCGGATGGGGCAAGTGTAACAACCGAATTTTCAAAACCTAAAAATTGCAACCAACAAAATTTTTTTTTTCTTAAATAGCCCATGATTGATGAAATGTCATGTAGGTAAACAATCCCTAGTTGCACAAGTAGCACCTATTAAATTTTTGTTGGGCATTTTGCATTTTAATCAACCATGCTTGAGTTGGAATTTATTGATTTTATGTATTGCTAATAAAATCAATCCCTATGTTTTATAATCTCTTGTTGCCATCCCTTGGAAATGGAACCCTAAAACCCTAATGACCATTAGTGGACCTCCCAAGGTGTTTTCATGTTGGCAACACATGTAAACACACATAAGGTGCCCATGGTTTGGTTTTAGTTGAAGGAAGAAAATAGAAAAGACATAGAAATAATGGAGGAAGTAGGAAGGGGCATTTTGGCCCAAGCATCCAAAGCCGGCCGCTCTCTCACCGCTTGCACGTTTGGCCTAAGACGAGCCAACCCAAAGGTAAGCGGCCCAACTAGCGCTGACAAGCGAGGCCCGGCCCGGCCGGGCGTGGCCGACCAACCAGCCGCACGCGCACACCCGCGTTGGGCGGCCCGGCAAGGCGCAGCAGCCGCGCCCCGTCACGCCCTCGCAGCGAGCCGCCTCCCTCTCTCGCCGGACACCGCCAAAACCCGACCCCACCCGCGCCCATCACCCCTCACCGCCTCTACCACACCCGAGAGAGAGGGGGGAAGCGCCCACGCCGCCGCCCGCCAGCGCTGAGCCAACCCACTTCGACCTCCCCCGCGTCGTGCCAAAGGGACCCCGCTCTCCTGCCGTTGCCGCGCTGCCTTGGAGGCCAAGGAGCCCCACCCGACACGGACGCCCAAAAGACCCTTTTTGCGAGGGTAAAGTGGGCGCCGCCCTCGCCACCGCACGCCACCGCCGCCTCGGCCCGTCGGCATGAGTGCCGTTCACCGGGCTCACCGGGAGCGCCACGCCGCCCTATTTCCCGCCACAACCGCAGCGACCCCCCGGACGCCGTCTGATCGCCCACGCGTCCCATCGGCCATCCGTCCCATCACCATGGCTGTCGCCGTCCTATAAAAGCGCCCCCTTGGGAGCGCTAGGGTTTCCCAACATCGCGCCACTTCGTTGCCTTGCCTGCCCAACCGAGAGAAGATAGGGAGAAGGAAGGAGGAGGGAGGAAGAAAGGAGAAGGAGGGGCGAAGAGGAGCAGAGCCGCCTCGACGCCGCCATACATCTGCGCCGGAGTCCGCTGCCGCCGCTGAATCGTGACGCTGGGAGCCGCCTTCTTTGGGACCGCCGGCCGCAAGCCGGAGGAGCTACGGACCTGCGAACCGCACCGCGAGCCCAAGTCGCCGCCGCCGAACCGTCACGCGGCGAGAGCTCGCCGGAGCGAGCAGCCGCCGACGGCTACGCCAACGTAGTCGCCCGCATCGGCACCGCCGCCTCGCCACTCGCCCGAAGCCTTACCGCCACGACGCCGAAGCCCCACGGTGAGTACCCCCACCAACGCATCCCCATCTATGCCTTGTCGCCGTCGTGGTCTCGCCACGCCGCCGCCGTGTTCTCCAACCTAGAGGAGCCAAGGCGCCGCTTTTTTCCCGCTTTGGCCGAGCACCGCACGCCCATGCGCACACACGCAGCCGTAACGCAGCCCTTCCGAGCACCTTGTGTTCGGAATGCCGACGTCAAAGACGTCACCGCGGGTCGCGTGACCCGTGGCGCCGCCATGTGCACGCTGCGTTCCGGTGAAGTCACGCCGCCTCCTTGGGAGCTATTGAGCCTCGAGCACCGCCATGGCCATGAGCCACACCGCCACCGCCCGGCGGCCGTAACCGAGAACCGCCACCACTTCCTCCATCATGTCCGTCTCGCCAAAGGGCGCGGAACCCGCCGCCTCTTCGCCCTAGGAAGGCCCTAGCCGCCCCGCTGCCCTACCCCGCGGAAGCGGCGCCGCGCTGGAGCACCGCCGCGCACGCTGCGTCCGATGAACCTAAGCCGTCACCTTGGGAGCCAAGACACTGGAGGAGCTTCGCCTTGACGCCGAGCACCTATCCGCCTAGTTAGATCAAGAAAAAGCAACCACCTTGCCCCCACCCACGCGATCCGTGCCGCCGCCGGGCGTCCGCCGAGTCTTGCCGTGTGCATCCGCCCGCGTGGAATCGCCGCCACGAATTATGGTCGCTCGGCGCCGCCTTATCCACCTTGCTTGCGACCCAAATCAAAGGAAAAGAAAGGGGCTTTGCCCCAATTGGAGCTGCAGCAGCCGCACCACCGTCCCGCCACCACTACAAACCCGCCGTCGCCGTTGCGGACCACCTCACCCGAGCTCCACAGCCCGATCTTGTTGCTTGCCCGCGCGCCGGAAAGCACCTTGGTGCTAGGAGGCGCGACCAAGCCCAAATTTGTTACCCTCGGCCGCTCCGCGCCGCAGACCGCCGCGGTTGCCACGCCACGGACCGCCGGAGACCAAGCCGCCCGTCTTGCCCTCGCCGTCGGGTCCGCCCCTAGGATTCGAATCATTAGAAAGCCCTAGAGGCCACCCAAGCACTATCCGAGCCATCTAGAGGCGCTGCCTCGCGAGCTCGCCGCCGGCTGGAGTGCCGCCGCGAGCAGAAGAACAGAGGGGGAGAAGAGGAAAACAGAGATGGAGCTGCCGTTTCCCTGGACTTAGTCCACGCTGATCCGTGACGAGGAGCTGGGAGATGGACCTGGTTCACCATGGACCATGAGGTGGTCCATAGACCGAACGCACGAGTCCACCATGGACCTAAGCCACCCTACACACAGCCGGTAAACCAAGCCCAAGAGAAGCCCGGGGTGTACGAGGACAACCTTCCTGTCCGACACGTGTCCGGGCCGGGCAGCCCAACCCGGCCCATGTCCAGCCCAACCAGGCCCACTCGACCCATTAAGAGTTGACCGGTCAACGTCGACTGTTGACCCGGTCCCACCTGGCCCCACTTGTCGGGCCACCGTAGTCGCGGACCCACCTGTCATTCGGCCGCAACCCTCGGTTGCCACTCGCGCCGCCAGCGGCGACATCGTGACGCCACACGTGACGTCATCACGGACCCACCCGCCGCCCACCAATCGGCCGCCGGACCCGCGCATGGCGTCATGCTGACGTCATCCCAGCCAACCAGAAGCTGCCACGTGTCAGCCCCTGGTTAAATCAGCCTTTTTCCATTTTCAGAATATAATTTGATCTTAGGAAATTCATAGAATATTCATACGATGTCAGAAAATTATGAAACAAGAGTCCAAATTTTTCTAAATTCGAGCTCTACGTCATAGGGTTATCTATGAGTGCATTTGGATCTTTTTGGATATTGTTGCTTCTTTGTGGACCTCTATAGGAGTCGCTTATCGCGACTTTACGTTACGTTTCAGTCCCGGAGTGGAGTCGACCCAGGAGGAGGAGACCCCGGCGTACGACTACGCCAAGTGACAGAGACTAGTACCACTACTTCCTCGACATCGCAGGTGTCATGGCAGCACTTTGTTTTAGAGAACCCTATTTAGACATTGCAAATAGATATGCTAGCGCTTTTACTTTATTCCTTTGCTAGTATATATGGATGCATGCTTTTGCCTGAGCCTGATGTGCCTTGATTGAAACCCCATCCACCAAATCACCCTGCTTTGCGCTCGCACTTATATACTCCTGCTTACTCCTGCTTGCTTGCTTGCACTCGCCACTATGTGGCTTTACCTTCACTTACGTGTATATATATGAGAGCCGGAGTATATGAGCCGGACGGTTGAGTTGTGTCGTCTGGGAAGTGTGATTCTGCGTGGGTGTCTTGGGTGTGTGGTGGTAAGGGTTGAGTCGACTGGGCAGGACGACGAGTCGCTGAGACGAGTCTAGCCGAGGAGGTGCGGCACGGCACCCCTAGTTTTGGTACCTATGGTGGGTACATGGTGATCTTCCCCGAGTTACGGGGTGGAGAGCCTTTGTGGAGCGAAAGCCCCATGGTGCTATCGAGAGCACAGAAGATGAGAAGATGTCTTGTCCGGTCAACCTAAGGACTTACGTGGTCGTTGGGGCGGAATCATATGGGAACCTGGTACACATCGCTTTTCGCCCCAAAGTGGGCGGGGGGCGGGTAGTCCGACTAGCTAGGGCGGTGCCATTACTGCTAGGTTTGTAAGGTGATTAGGGTCAACGGAGACGGAGGTCTTGCCCGTTCCGTTCAATGGCGGCACCACCACTTGTAGGGCCCGGTGTTGTCTTTCCCAGTCTCAGCGTGCCGGTGGTACTCCGGGGCTTCCCAGGGCTGAGTGGTAGGATGGCATCGTACTAGTTGGAAGGCAGCCGGAATCTTCCTAGGTGCTCCTAGGGCATCGATGATGGTGATCGAGAGATCTTGTGTACACGCTCTGCAGAGTTTAAACCAATACGTATTGTCCTGCCGGGCATGGATCGACTTTGAGCCTGGATCGCCTAAAGGTGTGCGCCGCCTTCGAGCCCGGGGCGACCTAAAGGTGTGCGCCGGCTTACTTGTTGGGTTTACCCCATGGGTTACTGCTTTCAGCGAGTAGAGAGGGTGTTTTCTCTTCTTACCTCGGATGTAGTTGTGTGTGGGGATTTTACGGTTGAGAGCCTGGGGGCTGAGAACCGATTAGGCAAGGCAAAGGAGCAGGTTGTTGTCTTGTCGCCCTGTGTCAGTTATGTTGTGAGTTGTGAGATGTGTATAGTGATGGATATGGACATTGGGGTGGGGAAGTGTTGGGAATGAGTTTAATTTGTGAATATTATATTATTACTTGTTGCCTGCATGCGCTAAGGATGCAAACCACAGCCAAATATTAGGATCGCCAGATCCCTTATTTTCTATTTTCCACCAAAGCTCATTCGGTGTCGACCATGGCCCGCACACATCCGGGCGGTGTGCGCTTTCTGTCTCGCAAAGTATTTGGAAAGATTAGATGGTCTCGTGCCTACGCTCAAGCCGGAGAAGATGATGATGATGCTTCCGCAACTAGCTTCCAGTCTTCGACGCTGTTCTGGATGCTGTGTGACTCTGGTTGTTCCCGCCAAGTGGCGATGTACTTTTATAAACCCTTCTATTTGTATTCTTTTTATTCGAAGTTTGACTCATGTCGATCGTAATTCGGATAATGTGATGGAATGATCCTCGGGGACCATCGTGTTATACTTCATTCGTGGGATTTCCCTTCGCGAAATCGGGGATGTTAGACAAGCAATGGCGCCCACGTTGACGGCGCCACTGTATGGTGGCTGGTGCCTGTCATCTCTTTCGTCCGGGGCGCCATTGTCACGCCTAGAATTCGGGGAGTACCCACGGTGATCACGGCGGTCAGCGTGAGGGTCCGCAGCGTCGTCGTGCTCTCGGTCATCAGCGGCCTGGTAGCCCCGTGACCGGGATCGGGGCGTAGGTCCCGGCATTCCAAAACTCGAAGTCAGAAGGTAGAGCTGACTTGACACCTCCGTCTGTGCCCCAATGTCGCCCGGGATGTTGATAAGTTGCTCGTCGGGGATGTACCGCGGGTGCCAACACCGGCGGTAACGAACAGCCTCCCCCCTCATCGTCCGTAGGCACCTCCCGGGGGCCTAGCAAGCTGGATTCTCGTGCATGACGGACCAAAATGCGGCTTTGACGGGACACCGCGTTCCGTGCGTGGCGCGGGCATCCCGCGAATGCCCACCAACACCCGAACCGGAGGCTGCGTGGGCGGATCGCGACGGCGCTTGACCAGGGGCGCCAGGATAGCGGGGTCGGCGCGCCCCCGGGGGGAGCATGTAGAACCGGCCGTCGATCCCATGTTCCTGAAGTGCACCAGGAAATCCTCCGGTTCGTGCCGCCGAACGCCGATGTCATCGGCCCCGATGTCGAAACGAGTCCGCAGGTTGTCATATACCATAGTGGTGGACATGGGGCGGAAGATCGAGGACCGCCCACCATCCCAACCAGTGCTTGACCCGGATGTCTTCCTCATTTTGCAGCTGGGCGATCGTGGAACCACAATAATGGGCCGGAGCTCCCGGCTCCATACCGCACGCAGAAGAGTCTTGGGCACGGTCAAACTCCCGGGGGGGCACACTCGATCACCCGCCTCCTCCGGTTGAGGTGGTGGTCGTGCCGGTTGACGCTCCCATACGTCCCGGTGAGGGGTGGTCGCGCCCGGCGGCGCCCCCAACCCTGGTCGCGCCCCCCAACTGTCTGGGGCGGCACCTCCGCCGAGCGACGCGACAGCGACGCCTCCCATCTGCGGAGGGGGTGGCGGTGGAGGAGGCAGCGGAGGGGAGTGGTGTGCACGCCGCCGGCGCTCCCGCCCCCGGTCGCGCCCTCGAAAATCTGGGCGAGGCCCGCCGCCGAACGACGCGACAGTTCATCATCCGACCGCGGAGGGGGTGGCGGTGGAGGGGCGTGCCGCCCCTCGAGGGTGGACGCGAACAGTCGGCGCTCCCGCCGTCCACGGCCCACCATACGTGCCGACGCTGCACGGTGGTGAGGGCGACAATCTTGGTGCGACGGTGGAGGAGGTGGCGGAGGTGGTACCACGATGGAGCTGATCTTTGGTTGTCGTGGCGGGGGGCGGAGGTGCGTTGGGGATCGTCGAGGGGGCCGACGTGTGGTGGCTCTGGAGGCGGTGAGGACCGGCGCTCAGCGCGCCGCTTGCCCGATCGCTCGTCATGTGGGCGGGCATCGCCGCGGTGTCCTTCCCGCCGACATGAAAGGCACCTTGGCGGAAGGTGCATTGCGCCCGGACATGGTTGTCACGGAGGCAGTTGAAGCACAATCCCACCAACTCCGGAGGCACAGGCCTGGGTGATTTCGGCGGCGAGCGCACCCTCGCCATCGCCGTCGACTCTCCACATGAAAGAAGCCCTCGGTCGGGGTGCCGCGGCCCCTGGCGGTGGGACGGCGGCGGCGACGGCGCGGGGACACGGGACGCGGATCGTTGTGGTGACCAGCCGGCGTCCGCGACGCCTTCCGTCTCTTTGCGGTGGCGGCCGGGAGCGGCGACGCCGAGGGCGGCTATGCGGCGGCCGGGAGGCGCGATCGGCGAAGACCTCCGGTGGCGGCGGCGGGCTCGGGCGGAGCCGGAGAACCCTCCGAGTCAGCGAGCCTCAACTTCGGGGACCGCGGCCAAGGGATTCCCGCCCGAGTGTGCGGCCGTAGGCCATCAACGAGAGGGAGTGCCCTCATCTTCCTTGACGAAACGCGCGGGGCGGAGGCGGCAGGGACTCATCGACGGGACCATCATCAAGGGGGCCGGCGATCCGGATTGCCGATGCGGGGCCCTCTCCTCCTCTTCCTCCTCGTCGGCCATGTCGGCCCGGGGCGGCGCCCGAGCCAGGTTCCATGGTGGCGTGGTTGAGACCCGTCGCGGGGGCCCGGTGACCGGCGCGGCCAAGGGCCGGCAACGTCGCGGCGACAGGGCCGGAGGAGCGGCCGCAGCTAGACTACCCACAATGTTGCAAAATGCCTGCTCAAACCCTCTCTCTCCTAATTGAGCACCGATGCCTACCATTGCGGCGGTGCCGAGATGGGAAAAAAAACGACACCGGCTCATGTTCGATGCCCCTTAGCGAACAATAAAAAAAATAGTATTTCAGCAAATATGTACCGAAAGCGAGCATGCATGCGGCGTCCTTTCCCAAAATTCACGCATGCAAAAGATGGAAGTGATAGGGCTCACGCGGGATCCACAAAGACAATAAAGCGGCGTGCCACGCCGTGGGTTGGGAACGGGATAGGCATCGGTGCTTGATGTCAGAGAATAAAAATTTTGAAGCACCTCAACGTTGTGGAGAGTCTTAGGGGGTGGAGAGGAGGAGGGCTGTGGTGGTGGCAGTCATGGCTGGAGGATGCGTGGGGCGGCCGGTCGCCGGCGGCGGCACGTGGCCGCCAGCGGAATCGCCCAGGTCGTGAGATCCGCTATTCTCGCGTCTCGGTTCTGATCGATTTTCTACTTCCTGGTGCGTGAATAATCGTACGGGTAATAATACTACTCCAACTAATCATTCTGCCCGGCCTTTTCTAGTTTCTACGGCGGCATTCCAATCTTTCCATGCAATGCATGTGACTGGACACGCGATGCTCGCTGGGCAATGGAGCCCACCCACGGCCACGGCGTTGGATGTCATGCTGGTGTCAGCGAGACATCATCAGCATCAGCATCAGCCTGCCAGGCTGACCACGCCGTGGTCTCTGCAGCCTTCACATGGAAGTGGGTGGCCCGGGGAGGCAGAGAGAGACAGGGACAGTTGGAGCTGACATGGTGGGGCCTCATGCTTTGTAGACCTTCCTTTTGCTCGCACACTGCACGTACAGCTTGCGACTAGTGTACAATCCAAATTTTAATACGGGCTTCTCTTTTAATATCATCGTCGCTTTAAGATTATGCACTACAAGTACAACTACTTCTACTCCTATCAGTCAACCTTGTCTGATTGGTATAGAAGGGTGACGTGCCATTGCCTTGTTTGATTGGCTGAAACGCACTAATAAAGAAACAAGATGCACATGATTGCCAATTTTCGATCTGAAGGGTGGTGTATGGAACACGATCAAGTAAGTAGGCAGGCAGCAGCACATTCACGGTTAGTTGAATGGCAGCGGGAAATGGGAGGATTTCACGTGTTTCTGGTGAGAAAAATGGGCCACATTTAGCTCATTAGCTTTCGCGTGATATCACCGTAGACAATCAGAAATATACAAAAATGGTACTCCCTCCATCCCAGAATAAATGTCGTTCTGGAATCGGACGGGATTACCAACAACGCCGCTTAAAGACCTGCATGCCCCTGCTCTTCTCTGAGACTCTGACTCTCGGTTCCCTTCCCTCCCGTTATTCTCTCTCCAGTGTCTCCACCGAGCTCACCGAGCTCCTTTACTGTTCGTCTTCCAGATCGCGGCACCTCCCCGCCGGCGTGCCTCCTCCCCTGGGCGTGCGCGCCGCACCCTCCCGTTAGACTCTCTCGACGCACACGGGTCACACCTCGGTGACGGGCTCGCACGCCGGCACAGGCACATGTGGCGACATGGGAGCAACAGCACGCACGCCTCGCCGCCGGCGCCACAGTCGCCGCATGCGGGCTGCTGCAGCAGCAGCAGCTGGTCCAGCGTGGCGCGGAGGCCGCCTGCGTCGGCAGCGTGGATCCATGCGACGCCCAGCCACGCCTGGCCGCCGGCGTGAAGACCCACGCGCACTCCGACGCTCGAGGCCGCCGCACTCGACGCGAGCCCTCGCGCGGCCTGTTGGACGCGCGCCGCCGGCAGTTCGTAGCCACTCGCATGCTAGAAGTATAGGTATGGCGTTCCGCCGGCGGCCACTTGCGGCTGGGGATTTTGGCTCGGGGAGTCAAGGAGATCAGAGCGAGGTTGCAGGCTGCCTTCGTCTGCTCGCCACGGGAGGGATTGAGTCAGGAAAGGATAAGGCTCCCACCGCTCCCACCATCTCATTATTTTTTTTTTTTTTTATTCACTTACGAGAGAACCAGTGGGAGGCAGGGATGGGATGGATGGAAGGTTGGCAGGGCTGGCGCAGCATACTCGTAGGGTGCAGTACCTAGAACGACTTGTATTTTGAAAATTTTCACCGGTGCCACAACGACAGGTATATTGAGATGGAGGGAGTATATTGCAACTTCCTGTTGACAAGTGGTGTTATGATTATGAAGCAGAGCAGACCAGCATATCGCTGGCATATCTGCTACAGTGTGACTTGGACAGATTTGGCTAAGTTAGGTGCCTGTTTGACTCACATAGTCCATCATTAATGAGTTGAAGAAAATACTCACCGACATAAGACGTGGTACAGTGGATCGGAGTGACTATACTATTAAACATAGCCTTGGTCGCTCTTAATTTAAATACACAGCTTAAGATGGTGGAACACATCAGGGAAAAACAATGCCCAAACTCTAAATAAATCAGTTAGGAACAGTAAGATTTCTGGCAGAGATTGACAAATCGTGTGGCTAGTATTACTAGTACAGTGCCAAACCAGACCAGCGTGTGCTGAATCTGTCCAAAAGAAAAGAAGAAGAAGAAAGGAAAACGAAGCTTCAGGAGCATTAATCAACCACTAACAGAGAAAAAACAAATAGTAGATACTAGAACAGAAGACTTTGAAATGAGCCAAAAAAAAGAAGAACTTTTGAGTCCTCTGGAGTTGTCAACCTTAGCTCTGGTTCAGGGTCGGGGGTCGTCGATAGTGCCTAACATGAACTATTCCACAACTAGCTAGTGCCATCCTATCTCCCGTTTTGACTCCAAATTTATATTGTTTTGCCGCCGTGCCGCCCCACGCCCGAAGACAAATATTCCGTGTGCCCCACGCCGCCCGGACACCCCGGCGCCCAGCGCGCATCGACGATCGGCGGCCGTCCGACAACACGTTGACAATGTGGCGAAAGCATCAGCAGCCGGACGTCCGGCATGGTCAGAGCGTCAGGCACTCGGGCCACAGCGAGAGGCGGCAGGACGCCACCGAGGAGCGACAGACAGCCGTGCCGAACCAGGAGATCGATCGCGTTTCGGCTTTTGGGTTCGTTTGGGTTCGCGGCAGCAACGCAACGCAACGAGCGGCCAACAGCAGATTTCGAATAAAAATGCCACATCGCCGTCGCCTCTCGCCACCGCCGCCGCCTTTTGTTTTCTTCCCCTTCTACTAACGCGCTTTGAACTGACGACGGTGTTCCTTTCACACACACCACGTATGGTATGGTATGGTATGGTATGGCATGGCCTGGCCGTATGGCATGCGCCCGTCCGTCCGGCACTCCGGCTACGTTGCCTCGGCCAGCCCAGCCAGGCCACAGGGTGGACACCACCACCATGAGAAGCTGGATGATGCAGACGCGTGCACTGGGACTCCGACGACTAATCCTTTCTGTTCTGTTGTATTCTCATGCCTCGGCACTTGGCACTTAATTGTGAGGCCTCTAGTTTTTTCAACTTTCAATCCTGAACTTTCGTGTTTTAAAAATGTTTGGCGCGGTAGGATTTTATTTGTGTTAAAAAAATGAACACAAAGAATGAGGCACAATTTTTATTAGCCAAAGGAAGTTGGTAAGGGGCTGTGTGGAACGTAGAAAAATTATAAAATCCAGCACAATAAAAGAAGAATCACATTCAGACGTATAATCAATTCTCTCAAGAATCAATTTCTAATTTTCTATGAATAGTCAGAATGAGATAGAGAATCAATTTCTATATATGTTATGGAGCACCAGGGGCAAGTGGTAGGGTATGGTATCCTCGCGGTCAGAAGATGGTGATCAAACAACATTCAAACATGTCAATCGTAGTAGCTTCACCAAACGAGCTGGGACAATATTAAGCATGGTTGCCCCACCAAGTCAATCTGCTTTGGGGTGACAAGCCGTGTAGTGTATATGTGTAATCATGCTTCACAGGTCGAATACTGAATTTTTCACGGTCTTTCCCTTTCGTAGCTTGTTAATCCAAAAGGGAAAATGATGGGTAGGTGTACCGAGGAAAAGGGTAATAAAAATAATAATAAATCGTTGCATAAAACATAATTAAACTGCCATCTTCATTGATTAATATGCTCCAAATACTTCTGTAACAAGTCTTCATGACAACAGGTGATCTTATATGACTAAGATACACGACCCTCTGTATGATAAAACATCAACATCAATGTACATTTAAAATATGTCAAGCTTTGACTTCACAGACAATGAGAAAATGCATGTACATAGCTGAAGTTGACATTCTATGCACCTGTTTCATACTAAACATGAAGGGGAACAAATAAGGGAGGAGATGCTATCAGTGTTTTTTTCTAGAAGTAAACGCAAGATAGTTGGTCACTGGTTTAAACAGTTTGCACTGTAGCAGTAAATAGGCATACAAACACTATCACCGTTTAGGGCATAATTAAACTACATATATGCATACAATTTAGCGTTTAGACGTGTGATGACGGTTTAAACGAGTTCAGATGAACACGTGATCCTATACATCATATATGCCTAAAAATGCCATGGAGTTCAAGTGCAAAATTTCATTATCCGAGGGTCTTGCCCTTGTTTTTCCCCCTCTCTATATCCAACACTATTTCCCCCTAGACCCACCATGACAAATGAACATGGGGATCCTCCTCTACCACCATTAATTTTCACTCCATCCTTAGCATCATGCTGAGCCTTTGTCATAATAAGGGCCAGTTTAGAAGCTTTATGTTACATGCATCGCAAAACACTACTTTGGCTTCTACCTCTACACGTGAGGCATTCTCCCTACTCTCATCTCTACTCTTGCCATCTTCTGCCTCCATCTTGTTGTCTTCTCTCTGCTCCCCTGCCAGCTGGTCCACTAACTTTCTCCCTCACTTCACTTCCCCGTCTCCCGCTTCGATTCAACCTCCTCCCTTCCATGGCCCTACTTCACGCTACCCCCCACCGTTTTGTCCTCCCCGTCACTCTCTTCGCTGCACAGATCCGACAACAATGACAAACTCATCTTCCTCCACTAAATAATTAGTGTGCTAAAACATCTCATGTGTGATATGTCTGATTTGAAAAAAAGTCTACATCACCCCCTCAACTATGGGGTTGGACTACTTAACACCCCCAACTATTAAAACAGTCTAATCCCCCCCCCCCCCTCCAAGTTTTCAAAACCGGTCAAATTACCCCCTGAAGCGGTTTCGAACCATGGTATTGCTACAGTAACCTAGTTTTATTTTTTTATTTATTTCGCCAAATCTTTAAAAAATAATAGTAAATCACGTAAAAATCATAAAATGAAAATTTCAATTTTGTTGGACTCCACATGAGTAGATCTATAATTGAACATAGATTGCAGTATCCTTTATAAAGTTTTGTTGTTGATTATTCTAATTAATTACGTAAAAAGCTCATATATAAATCTACATCGAAAAATTTATACTAAAGCATATCAAATTATATATTCACTGTGTAGATCTACTCATGTGGAGTGTAATAAAATTAGATTTTTATTTTATGATTTTTCTGCGATTTATTATGATTTTTAAAGATTCAGCCGAAATAAATAAAAAAAAAAAACCGGTTACTTGTGTAGCAATACCATGGTTCAAAACCGCTTTAGGGGTAGTTTGACCAGTTTTGGGAAGTTCGTGGGGGGGGGGTGAAATAGACTTGTTTCATAGTTGGGGGTGTGTTAAGTAGTCCACCCCCGTCAAGGGGTTCACAATGCAATGGCAAAGTCCATGGGTTGTGGGGTTCCCACCCAGGGTTTAAATCCTGGGTGCGACACTTTATCCTGAGTTTATTCCAGGATTTTCCCATTTCGCGTTAAGTGGTAGGCGACGTCCCCGTCGACAGCGAGGCGCCTGTGGTGATTTCGTGAACTTCAAGATTGCCGGCTCAGTCTTTCGAAGATGCTCATAGGGGTGAGTGTGCGTGCGTGTTGAGTGTCTGCGTTGTACTGTGTAATCTAAAAAAAAAAAATTAGTCCACGCCCCATAGTTGGGGGGGAGGGGAGGGGGGTGATGTAGACTTTTTCCTGCCTGATTTCATAGAGTGTATATTTTATAATTGGATGGCTGAAAAATCAAGTATCGACATCCTTAAAACTCAGGTGTGGTATTTTGGTTCCAAAAGGTTGCCTCATGAAAGGTATGATAACAATAATATATTCGCGTAACAAAGAGGAGAGAACAACTCTCCTCATCATCACACAGCTACTTCAACAACGAGAGGTAGTTCATGTGTTCAATCAAGCCTGATCTCGAGACTCCACAAAAAAGGAAGAAAGAAAAAGTCTTTTGCTAGAAAAAAGAAAGCCTCAAACAAATCTCCACGAGAAGTAGCTACCAGCTCGCTAAAAGAAAAGAAAAAGAAAAACTAAGCTAAGCATAGGCACGCGGTGGAATCCGTGTGTCGCCGATGCATCAACGTCGACGATCGTCATAAAAAGAGAAACAATTAAGTGGCTAAGCCAGTGCTTCGATCACGTACACAAATTAAAAGGGCCATCGATCGAGGTGAGGTGATGCTTCTTCCATTAATTTTCTGCTTGCTTCAGAAAACAGTTTACGACGAAAGGAGGACGTGCCAACAGCACGACGATCGAGCGAGCTAGAGAGAGACAGAAAAGGCCACGAAACGTCTGGTTGTTGGCGTTAAACTAGCATAAAGCATCTGCTAACAGCACATGATGATACCCTAATAGCAGGAATAAAGATGAACACGGAGAATAGCTAACAGTACACTCGATCGAGAGATCGTCGGTACCAAATAAGCACGGTCAAAATGTGGCTTAATTGGCCCGGGTCGGGAACAATGATTACGCGGCTACGTAATGTACCATACCAGACCATACCAAGAGATGGATCGGAGATGCAAGCAAGAAGCTTCCAAATTCCAACTTCCAAGGGCTGGATATATATATAAATAAATCGCATATATGTCATTGGTGCAAAGAGAAATCAGCATCTGGTCCGGCCTACCAACCTGTCCTGCCCACCGATTGTAGGCAGTGGAGGGTGAATAATTTACGTGTTGTACAGTGGCACTGGCTTGTTCGTCCAATGGATGGATGGAGCAGCGGATGGAGAAAGCGACGGAGGAAAGGGAAGGGCCAGAGGACAGGATCAACAAGCCGTCCAAATCGTTACAGCCGGGGAGTCACTGTCCGTCCAGGAAAAAGGGGTCGCTGGCTATATTAGCTAGGAGAGTAGTTTCATGTACACGCACAAAAAAATAGGTAGCTGCCTAGTATAGTACGGTGTATGGCTGCTGAGAAAGACGTGAGGCTTTACCAAGCATGAAGCCGATCGATCTGCCCAAAGCCTGGTGGTCATCGTCACCTCACCTGTCGTGCATTAGTTCTGTTTATTTATTTATGTATGTATGTATCCGGAAATTGGTGTGGCACTGTGGCAGGATCGATCAGACAGACGACAGAAGACTGAAATGGATACAGAAAATTAGAAACCTTCGTATGCTAGAACAGCATAGTCCAAAACCTCTCATATGCTAGAGCAGCATAGTCTAAAACTTTCAGGATATGCAGGCGGCCTAATGCTAATAAGTAATATATAGTTTAATCCAAAAATTGGCACTACTCTTACTAGATGCATGTATGCATATATGTATTAATTAGGCAAGCATATTTGTGTCCAAAGAAAGTCAGCCATGGATAGATTGACCAAGAGGGCCGGCATGGCGTGTAGCCAACTCATCCTGGCGAGACATGCTCGCGTTTACCGACAAAATGTGCCAGGATCATCTCAGAAGAACCAAACTCAGGTCGCCAGCAAAACGGGAGAGCCCAACCTACATGCTAGAGTACAGCTACTACTGTATAATATACTAATACTAGTATAATCTACTAGACATACTATCATGTGGCAGTGTATATTCTCCTCCGTAACCGTATCCTGCATTGCACATGGAGAACGAATTAGCCGCAGCCTTTTGAACTAATCATCATCAGAAGTGGGAAAACATGCGTACAAGGACCCGGTAAAATCAGAGCGCATGCATTTCCGATGATAGCTCACCGGCACGCTTACTGAGGCGGTGAAACGGGTCACCGACCACCAGACCACCAGCTAGCGTCACGTATGTAAGCCTCGAGGGCCACGCGTGACGGCGTGCAAGCTGCCGATGACTGGGCTTGGGTTTGTCGCGGTCGTATGCGTGCGCGTGCCTTACCTTGCGTCTATGCAGTGCAGGTGGGCAGTCGAGTGTACGTGTCCGGCCCCAACCGATGCACGCCCAATCCAAAACCCCTGTCCGGCCGTCCGGCAGGCGCCCGGTCAAAATCCAAAATCTGCCCTGCCTCGGCAGGCGGCAGGCGGCCTTCTCTTGCTTGCGCGCGTCGCCACGGCCTGCCAAATCCACCCCAACCCAACCATTACCTCACCAAAACCCGAACGAGTCCCGGTCCTCGCCCTCCAAACCCACGCTGACGCCACGCCCGTCCGCCCGCCTGGCTCCCAACCCCACCGCTGCCGAGCAGTATTCTATTCCGTCCACCCGGGGGCTGAACCAATTCAACACGCTGTGCCGCCGCCTGTGCGTGCGCTTGTGTCGGGCGGGCCGGGGTCGCTGGTTGCAGCAGCCAGGATATAAGCCGCTGGGCTCGTAACAGAGGAAGAAGGACGGGGAGGCGGAGGGCGAGGTCAGTCAGTCCTCCGATCACACACGCGCGCGCGGAGGCGGCAGCGGCAGGGAGGAAGACGCAGACGCTACAGCCCACACCAGGCAGGCGGCGGCAGGGGCACATGCGAGAGGGCGCAGCGGCGCGGAGGCAGCCGCCGCGGGCACATGCCAAGGCGCCGACGCGCGGGGAGTCTACTCGTGCAATGAGTAGCGCCGTCGCCGCGCCAGCCACGACGTCGTCGTGTCACCGGCTCGGTGTCGCGCTGCTGGTGCTGCTCCTGGTGGTGGTTGTTGGTGGAGCCGAGGGAAGGCGCACAACTACGAGGACGCGCTGCAGAAGAGCCTGCTCTACTTCGAGGCGCAGCGATCGGGCCGGCTCCCGCACAGCCAGCGCGTCACCTGGCGCCACCACTCCGGCCTCACCGACGGCCTCGAGCAAGGGTACGTTGCGTCGCGTTGCGTCATCAATGGCGCCGTCCTCCTCCGCCGCTGTCGTTCCACGCTCGCCGCGCGACGGCCGGTGAACGCAACCCGATCGGTTCTCCGATGAGTGTGCGTACGTTCACACGCCGATCGTGGTCACCGGGCGTGGCGGCACGGCGGGGACGGCACGGGATCGAGACTCGAGATGTTTTTTCTCAGCTAGCTGGAGCTGGGGTCCGTCAACTACAACTAACGTGGGTGTCTTTTCCTCCATGATGATGATGACGACGATCGCGGAGCAGGTGGACTTGGTGGGGGGATACTACGACGCCGGCGACCATGTCAAGTTCGGCCTGCCCATGGCGTTCACCGTCACCATGCTGTCGTGGAGCCTGATCGAGTACGGCGGCGACGTCGCGGACGCCGGCGAGCTCGGCCACGCGCTCGAGGCCGTCAAGTGGGGCACCGACTACTTCATCAAGGCGCACACCAGGCCCGATGAGCTGTGGGCTGAGGTAAGCCTAGTCTACAGTTACACAAATCCACCCGCGTCGTCCATCTCTCCAGTCATCTCACCTGACCATGCCGAGACGGCGAGACCAGTTCGCTGTGACTTGGCCTCGCGTGCGAAAGCCGAAAGCTAGCTAGATGAACGCAACGTGATGAAGCTAGCTAGCTAGCTAGAGACCAATTCAAATTCAATTTTCACTTGTAGTTTAGTCGCTGGTTTCTTCATTCGCTCTCTTTTTCCTAACAAACATTCCAAACCGAAATTATATTATACTCTGGTTTGATTAATTAATTATATATAGCACACAAAAAAGATATCTGTTTCTGGTGAATAACAACAACCAGGTTAGGTGGCCCGCTCATTGAACGTACGAGACAAGTAGCAATAAGTTATGGAGTTCCACATGGCATGCCATGGCATGGCATGGGTTCCAACTTCCAAAGCTAGCTAGCTGTGCTCGATCCATCCCGAACTAAACCAGCAAGTGTTGACAATTTCGTGCGCGCAGGTGGGCGACGGCGACACGGACCACTACTGCTGGCAGCGGCCGGAGGACATGACGACGTCGCGGCAGGCGTACAAGGTGGACCGGGACCACCCGGGCTCCGACGTCGCCGGCGAGACCGCGGCGGCCATGGCGGCCGCGTCCATCGTCTTCCGCGACTCCAACCCGCACTACGCGCACCTCCTCCTGCACCACGCCCAGCAGGTAAATACTCTACTCGAACCACAGTGATGGATGGTTTTTGCATTGATTCGTCGTGAAAAAATGGGCTGGAAATGTGGTGGACTGGCGCTAGCGGTAGCACGCGTCCGGTACGCGTACCGAACTTTGGACTGTTGCGAGCACCTGCTGTAGCCTGTAGTTGGTCAAGATGTGCCGGACATGGACAGCTTCTTCGGAGGTGTGTTCTTGGTTGTGTCAGTCATCTCCTCCGCGGCAGGCACATGCCAAGTTGTGAACACGACGTTATTCAGATGAGGGGTTTCTGTCGGTTCGTAGGGGATGCCATGTGGGCCCCGGGGAGCCGGCGCGCAACCTAACGCGAAAAAGAATGGAGAGAAAAGGGAGCTAGCTACCATCTGGTGGACGTGGAAAGCCTTGCGGTTTCCCTCCATGATTAGGTCGCCAGTTCAATCGCATAAACTGCTTAGAAACTAAGAAATGTAAACGTCATCATGTGCTTGCTAATTCAACCAGTCCTTTTTGGGTTTTCTTTTTAATAACAACGGAACCAGTCGTGTACGTGTTAGCTAGCACCTGCCTGCTACCAATACGTGCTTTTTCTCATGCCAATAGTGAGACCAGTTTTGATTGATTGAATAATAAACTGCACCTGCTGCACGTTACCTAAATTATTTTCCTCCGCGCAGCTGTTCGAATTCGCCGACAAGTACAGGGGAAATACGACAGCAGCATTGAGGAGGTGAAGAGCTACTACGCGTCGGTGAGCGGGTACAAGGACGAGCTCCTGTGGGCCGCCCTGTGGCTCCACCGCGCCACCGGCAGAGCTGACTACCTCGACTACGTCGTCGACAACGCCGACAGCTTCGGCGGCACCGGCTGGGCCATCAACGAGTTCAGCTGGGACGTCAAGTACGCCGGCGTCCAGATCCTAGCAGCAAGGGTAAGTGACAGTACAGTACTGTACTGTACGTAAAAATGCCAGCACACAAAGTAGAGACAGACAAAGATGTGAGCAAGGCTGACACGTGCATGAACCCATATTTTTTTGTTTCAGTTGCTGCTGAGAGGGGGAGCACGCAACGCGCCACCGGAGCACGCTGGAGCGGTACAGGACCAAGGCGGAGCGCTACGTGTGCGCGTGCCTGGGCCGGAACACGGAAGGCGGCGCGGACGCCAACGTGGAGCGCAGCCCGGGCGGGGATGCTCTACATCCGGCAGTGGAACAACATGCAGTACGTGACCAGCGCCGCGTTCCTGCTCTCCGCCTACCCGACTACCTGGCCGAGGCCGGCGCCCCGACCGTGTCGTGCGCGGGCGGCGAGACCGTGGCGGCCGAGGAGGTGTTCGCGCTCGCCAGGGCGCAGGTGGACTACGTGCTGGGCACCAACCCCAGGGGCGTCAGCTACCTCGTCGGCTACGGCTCCAAGTACCCCAACCGGGTGCACCACCGCGCCGCGTCCATCGTGCCGTACAAGCACAGCAAGGAGTTCATCGGATGCACGCAGGGGTTTGACCACTGGTTCGGACGGCGGAGCTCCAACCCAAACGTGCTCGTCGGCGCGATCGTCGGCGGGCCCGACCGGCGGGACAGGTTCAGGGACAACCGGGAGAACTACATGCAGACTGAGGCCTGCACGTACAACACGGCCCCGATGGTCGGCATGTTCGCCAAGCTGCACCGGATGGCGCGGCAGGAGCGGGAACAGGGGTCGACGCCGGCGCCGGCGCCCGTGACATCCACGGCGGCTGATGTGTAAATAGATAGATTTAGAGGGGGCTGTACAATTTTCCCCATTCTTTGGTTCATTTTTTGGGCTTTGAATTTCATTTTACACAGATCGAGGTTATTGTATACAAGAAAGAAAAAAAAAAAAAAAAAGGGGGGAGGCATCGACTTGTGCAAATGTAAATTCACACCAGTACATATGAAGAGAAAAAAAAATAGCATTCTTAACTTATTGGCAATTCTTGTCGGTACCTTTCCGTCGGCGATTCTTCATTCGTGCAGCGTTGCTTAACAATCTTGCTAACCTGGCGCTATCTAGTTTTTAATGCCAACCTGGCACCATATATTCTCACTAGATCAGCTGCAGAACATGAAACAAAGGCACAAACACATGGTCAGACCTCAGAAGAATGAACATAATGATGCTTTCACATGATTGCTGTCCTTTCTTTAGAGCAGCTTTCTTAACCATACAGTTTCTTTAGTCATATAAACTAGGAGTCAGTGAAGGGTGATCACCTGCTCTTGCGCCCGAAGAATCGCAATCGGTGCTACACAAAATACACATGGAACAAATATGCCACACTTCACATGCTTCATTACCCAGACTAGAGCCTAATAATAACACGAGGGCCGTATCAATTATCAACAAGCATGTGTGTATTCCAGCCCAACAATGAATGAATTATATAATAATAATACAGCGGTATAGCACCACGAATGAACATGTGGTCTAGTCTAAAAGAATGGGAGGAAAAAATGATACATTGGGTGTAAAGAATACATTTGCCAGTTTGATGGGAAGACTTACAGCAGAATCGTACAAAACCAAAATCAACTGATCTGTGGCAACAAAATCCCACAGGCTATGAGGATCCAAAAGATCATACTCCAAAACAATCGGGAAATGACAATCATCAATGATCTATATATTTCTAATTTTCTATAAACATCTTCGGTTCTCTTGATACACTGTCCATCCAAATCTTCCAGTAAGCTCTCTGTTCTTTGGTCGCAGATGCATTCTTTCACAGTATCAGTAGCGGATGAGAACCTGGCAAGAGCATATGATGCTGATTGGCCACAGGTAATGATCAATCAGCATACTTAGTATCTCCCCCCACTTGGTGGTGCCGGTGGCAACCGGTTAGGTGTGCGTCGGCTGGCATCCCCATTTTCATGGCGCCCATTTTCATGGCGCCCATTTTCATGGCGCCGGCCTCGACTGTCAGCACTTCTTGACCTTGTCTCATGCTGTGAACTGGAGCGGTCAACAGTGCCATTTGCTGCTGAGTCAAAGGCAGACTTCCAGTCCTCACCAGAGTGGCCAGGGGACCGTGGGGTACTCTCTGCAAGTAAATTTATGTCCACTCAAGGTTAGGCTCCTTTTGCTACCCAAGCAAAAAAACTACAATGAATAGAAAGTACAACAAACTGGTCCACATATTTACACCAAGCAATATCGATCTAGGTACCTAACTTTTGAGGAATCGATCTAGGTATCTAACTAATTAATTAGCTGGGCTTCTAGACAAAATTAATGAAATTGCACACGAACTTATGAACTAAGCATCATACTAAATTGTTACTAGCTCATTATATATACATTTCTGGACTAGAATGAAAAAAAAAGGTTCTTGTTTGCCTTATTGCCTGTGCTGGAACCTACTACCGTTGCAATGGTTTTCGATAATTATGATCATAACAGGACATTCATGCGCATACTGTGGCAAGAATTGGCAGCAAAATAGGCATATACCTGGAGGGCACCTGCCCAACCCAGTAAAAAATGTGATAACAAATTTATGATTTTTTTTCATATCTCCTGTCCATAGAAATGCTCCAAATACGGGAGTGGCCAGAAAGATGATTCAATAAAATGTTAGATAACCATAGTCATCATTCAGCCATCATTCAATGGGCTTTAGATATGCCAAAAACAGGAAGTAGATAGCCTTTCATGCAGCCAAACAATTCCATTTTTACCCACTTTAATCCATCCTAGAGATCAACCGTATAAAGATAACAGTAGTGGATTTTCCTCAGTTAGTTTTATTAAAGATATAGTCCACTAAAAATAAATGCTCAGTTATGCTTAAGAGGATAAACCAATGTCCAAAAAAGGCCCTAGTTATCACATTTGTGAGCATCATGCACAATAAGTACAAAACTTACCAGCTCCAGAACTATCATCCGCATATGAAGCTGTTCTATTGTCATGGATACTGAGCTGGCGAAAGTGAGCTTTGACAAGAGGGATGATTGTTTTTGGTACTTTTCCCCGCCTTACGTTTAGCATTGTGGTCCTCTTGGAGCAGTTCTTCGATCTTTGCATTGCTTTGTGCACTATAAGTGAGAAAATGTAACTGACTCAGCAATTAATTATT
Source organism: Hyparrhenia diplandra (assembly GCA_015847255.1). Lineage (NCBI taxonomy): Eukaryota > Viridiplantae > Streptophyta > Magnoliopsida > Poales > Poaceae > Hyparrhenia > Hyparrhenia diplandra. The sequence goes on along the minus strand of JADLZK010007512.1, from coordinate 29,707 downwards.
AAAAGAAAATGCAATGACTGTGGAACAAAACATTTTTTTAAACACTTCAAAATACTAGCAACACCTTTCAACAGACACCATACAGGAGCACGAAGTGCAACAAAAAGAAAAGATGAAGTGCATAAGTAAAAGAAGACCGCAATTTTAACAGATTTCTGCAAGAACAAAGTTTGCAAATATTCGAAAGAGCAAATACCCCATCTACAAGCAAATACAAAGGGATTAGGGGTTATGGAACAAGATTGACATTGAACTTAGCAGACCTGGTTCAAGATATGTAATTAAGGCAGTTGAAAGTTGAATTTCAATTTGTATAACCACACAAGTATTAAGCAAATAAGGGCACATTGTGAGTAAAAAGAAGTGGTAATTGGTAAACAAATGATAAAGCAAGATGAGAAATACTAGTAATATACTATGCCTGCACCTGACTCCTGAGTGGTGCATACAAGTTATGAGTGCAAGAATACCAAAGACAAAGCAATTAAGCACATATCAGTTTGCAGAACTCAAGCATGGATAAAGGTGTCAGTTTCCTCATTTCTTAAAAATGTAATATGCAAATCATCTAACTAAAAGGATAATAAGTAGACCTTCACATAGCCAGGAACCACAAAAAAAAAAAAAGTTTGTTGCAGTTCCATCTAGATGGTACCTCCTTTTCTTTTTATATGGCATATAGTTTTGTCAAAAAAAAAAAAAAAAAAAAAAAAACTCTGAAAATATAGGGCATGTAAATTTATTGATGTTTCTCAGGATTTGCCCTCTTATAGTATATTCCCTCACCTGCATTCATGGTTAATACCTCGCTTGGTGTGGGTTGATTTTTCCTAAGTTTTTGTTGGTGCTCTTTGTTGCTTTGCGTGGCCTTGTGTCTCATAGTCACAGGTCATGTTGTTTGTGGAAGGCTAGTTGCTCCGGTCTAGTGCTCCCTTGGGGAGCCGGATTCTTCTCCCTCCTTTATATGTACTATTGTTTTTTTCCTCTCTTAATGAAATGATGAGCAACTCTCTCGCGTGTTCAAGGGAAAAAATGGTTACTACCAAGCTAAATAGGTGTGTCATGGTCATCATCTCTCTTCTCTCTTGGTTCCAAGGCCTTATTAATCTTTGTGCGCATCCCAAATCTGTCTTATACTTCAAACGTAGCATATTACAATTTTCAGTGAACCGAAGGTCCGAAAGGAAAAGGAGTGGGAGCTCATTCAAGAAGGATAACTATCCCTAATTTATTTTTGTAGAACAACAAACCTTACTGAGCTGTGTACAGTTGGTTTAGCATATCTTCTTTTGATTTCTCCACTTGGCAAAGTACAATAGCCTGGTCATGCAAAAATAAATCAACATTAATACATTATTCCATGAATCACAAGGTTCAGAGAATCGACTGAAGCTATGAGTAGAAACCTTTGGAACATTTGCGGCCAAACTGTTCAAAACAGCTTCAACATAACCACGGACTTCTTGAGACATCCATCGAAGTTCTTCTTCAGGATCAGCAGGCTTCCGGCCATTGTATCCTTCAACAGAAAAGAGTCGCATGACGACGAGCAGTAAAATAAGTGATCTTGTGTTGGATACATTTAAATGACAAACATAATAAGGCTATAGTTTTAGCCTTTAGGTAAGGTAGAAAAACAATAGATATCCTTTAGTGGATGTCAAGAAATGAGAATTGTCCAGTTGGTAGGTGGCTTGCAAAATGGTGTAGACTCCCTTGGCCACACCTTCCCTTTGTGCTTGAGTCCACATAATTTTTTTAGCCAACTAGTTTAGTCCAACTTGACATGTTTGCTTTGGGAAGTCATAAGCTGGCAGATTCAATGCACTCACAACGTTCCACTTCCACACAGGCTAGATGAAAGGAACGACCTTTGCATTGGCCAAGGTAACGATTCTGCTAAGGCGGTTCACAAAAAAAAGGTACAGAGACACAAGCGATAAGCCGGCCAGAGCTTACAAGGGATCCATCTGAACGGCTTTGTCTCATAGAACCATCCTCAGTTGGACCCTTAACAGAGCCCCCTCTGCTTTGAATAACACCTTTTATCTTCTTTATCCATTCAATCTTGTCAGCCATACTCTCAGCCTTCAATATAACGGCACTGTGAGCTGCAAACATGAAACAAGCATTTATAGGAAAGGAAAAAAAGACCCCCCACCCCCCCAAAAAAAACTATACAGGGACAAACCTTTTAAGACACTTTTGTAGGCAACCCTGTTAGTAATCTTAAAAACAAGACTCGCCCCTTTCTCTTGTCCATTTGCCTTCTTTGAATCCTTAGAACTCTTAGAGACCTCTTCCTCCTCTATCTCTTCCAGGTTACATTCCTAAATAACACAGCAGATAATTCTATTAAAAACAGATTATCATGTTTCACGTACCCATGTACATGTTGTCACTCAGTTCAGAATTCCAACTTTCCGCAATGGGAAGACACGGCAATAAACATTTAGCTTCTGCTGATAATAATATAATATACACAGCATATTAAAGACTGGTTGTACAAACTGTTTTCCTCTTTGTCATGAAACTATTTCAGAAAATATATTTGGTACAAAATGACGGTGAAAGGTTTCGATTGGGGAACATTTTAATGTCCAGAGGGGTGTCTATAAAACAGCAATTGCATTATTCAGAATATAAGTATACCTCCAGGACAATGACGCCTCGAAAATGTCTCTCCTCTTGCTTCTTAGTGTATCCAAGCTGGACAGGGGAAAGGATTATAGTAAATCATGTAAGCCATCTCAAATAAAAAGATAATAAATATCATCCAAAAAAATATCAAAAAAGTTAGCATTAAGAATAATCACGGTTGCAGGAAATCATAAAAGAGATTTATTAACCTTCCCACTCTTCTCGTTTAGAACAAACCACCTTTTGCTCCATTCATTATTTTTGCACTTCTCTTCAAAAGGTAACCTGATGAATGAAAAATACGTATCTATGTAACTGATTGAAGCATGACACTGGCTCCACACAGTTGGAAAATAAATAATAAAAAATATGGCTAGTAACACATTACACATAAATCTGAATGCATGCATCATGTTTTTTTACATGGGGAACCCATTTCCAACAGAGCAACGGAAATACACAGCATTTGGTGATATTACAGAGAAAAGAAACTAGACCTTGGCCGATACTTGCCCAGACTTAAAACCACCCCCTGCTGCAAACACAGCCAGCCAGGAAGGCAAACCGACTCAACACCTGAACCAAATTAACTTCTTACTTACATGAACCAGCTAAAAACCACAGAAACTACCAGAAACTATGATACTAGCCAAAGTTCCATTCCTGCTAGATCACACCGCAAAAAAGAAAACAGACTACACATATAAACCATTTGTTGGCTCCATCCAAAATGCTACATAAGAGTTCTGATTCTGAATAAGTAAACAGTGAACCAAATATGCTAAATTCTTATTAAAATGTTCATTCATTCTAATAAACCAAAATTGCAAGGCAACAAAATTTTAGAAAACCTGAAGTGTTCTGAAACAGTTACATAGAAAAAATGCACTGCCAAATTGCTATGCACCCTGTGGCACATTATCATACCTGCAGTTATTTCGCCACCAGGCCCAGCAACCTGCAAATTCGGTCCCTCTTTTGTATCCTTATCTTGCTGATTGGATTTATCCTTCATTGATTTCAGGTTACCACCAGCTTCATCCGAACCAGTTTGGGGACTTGAAGCCTAATGAAGGAAAAAGAATGTTAATAGCCACAAAAAAAGGGAAAAAAAAACTATTACTGAGTCTAGCGGTCACTTATTTAGTACAGCTCTTAAGTACACAGATTTGTGCATCCTGAGAAAACAGGCAGAAGTCAAACCCGGTTCATCTTGGATTGTTCTGCATCATGTCCTTTCTTAGATGATCTGTTATTTCTCAACTCATCCTCACGACGCTGTCTTTCCATTCTGCAAACCATACCAACACAGATGTATACTGAATGATGCATTCACAATCATATAAATTATGTAAAGGCCCCAGTTAAAAATTATTTATCCATTGTGTGTGTGTGTGTGTGTGTGTGTGTGTGGTGGGGGGTGAGGTTGAAGATTGCTCTAAGAAATCTATACAACACATAATGGCATAAATCAGGTATAGCAGAATTTTTGCTTAAACTTGCACTGCAGCATATTTAATAAAATAGGCAAGATATTTGTTCAAAGAGTATTGACCTTCTCTGCACTAATCGGATGAAGTGTTGTGGAGGAACAAAAGCTCTCTCCATATCAACAAGTGCAACCACCATCTTTTTGCATCACTTTTGAAAGCATCTAATGCATTAGATGCAATTGCAATGACCTTAACAAAGGAATGTCATTTCAGAAATTAGGCTTAACATGAATCATAAACACAAGTAGAAAAAAAGAAGGAAAGCTGATTACATCAAAAGAGTAAAGTCATACCTCCCGCTTGAATGGAGGGTATCTTCCTAGTCCTGGTGTAGCATTTGCAGCAGCATTTACTATGTCTAACAAAACTCGGTGTACCTAGTGTGTTGATAGACACAATAATTAGTGCATATCAGAAGCTACAAAATCAGTTAAGTATTTGTGGAAATAGTTTAAAAAATACAAAATATATCATGACCATCTTAAATTTATCTTTACCCAAATACAGAGAAAAATCAGATCTAGACAAGCAGGTAGCTTTAACTGTATGTATGAATTCTATCAATTAAAACACACCTCTTCAACACAGAGTCGTGACGGCTCCTTCGCCATTTCCAGAACTCCTTTTTATTAAGGATCGTAAACCCTTCTCTGGAGATATCAAATAAGGTTGATAGCCATCCGCTTCCAACACAATCTGGAATAAGAGAATTTCACTCACCATAGGCCAAAATAAATGCACAATCTATAATTAAAAAATATAGAAGATTTTACCCTCTTCACGTTGTTCAAATCAAAATGTCTGTCCAATGGAAGTTGTTTGATCCTATCTGGAAACTTGCCCTCAAAACTTGCAACTATTTTCCAACCGAACCCTTTGAGTAGAAACAGTGCAACAATCTAGTAATCAGTTATTTCATTTGGCAACATCTTAACAAGAAAGGCACTAACAGGGCTCATCACTAACCTCACCAGAAGTAATATGAGCAAGAAATTTATCTTCGAATTCTCGACATAGCTCCAGAGCAACTGCTCTGGTTCCTTCAGCGCTTTGTACCATCTGTTCTCCTAGCCTTGCAAGTTCATCTTGCACTATCTGGGATTTACCCTGAAGTCTGAAATGGATGTGTGCAATTTAAGCATTATGAGCTAAACTCAACTGGTAGATATAATAGGTGATTCGTAAAAGTTGCACAGTTCATTGGCTCAGTGACTAAAAGAAACTGAAAGGTGCTTTCAGGGGCAATCATCAAATTGACATTTTAGTAGTCAGGCAGAAGCTGTCAATGTATCACTTTTTCACATGGCGTTCCTCTTAGCATTCGAATGATGGCACCATAATTACAGATGCAAAAGTTGTGGCAGGATCACTGAGGTGATGCATGTAGATTTTATTTGGATTTAACCGAAGGTCAGTACACAGAAGAACATTTGCAATCATACAATTCTAAGATGTTCCGTCAGATGAGAATTAACTCAACCCTCAAAAGTTTTTGTTGACTGAGAAGAAAAAAGGCTCCAGAATCTAACCTAAATGCAGTTAGATATTCATCTAAAAACTAGCAAAAAGTGCTAACGCCATTGCACAATTCTAAGATTACACATGTTTAATCAACATCAACATAATGTAGTGCCAATAAAATAAGTGGTATAGATCATTCTCCTTTCTATAAATAAATAAAGGATATCTGAAAATCTTTTTATTTCATCATATAAGAGGACGTGCTTTCAGTTTCACATTTGTTCACATGACCACATCTATACATCGATGGTTTGACAATCATGGTCAGTAATTGACTTGAATGTCCTGAACCAATTAACGTTTTCTTTATTTTCTTTAAAAGTAAAGCACAAGATGATCAGCATAGCATACCCGGTCAACATGTTTGGCAGACGAACTTTCATCCGTTTACGTATCTGCTTAGCAATGGTATCCACGAGAGCAATTCTTCCCAGCTTACCCTGAGGTGCACCAGTTAGGATGGATTTAAGGGTCTCAGCCTCAGCTCGCCAAGCTGTTTCCAGTGAATTATCAGACCCAACTGATCCTGATTGAGCAGATGCAATTGATACAGACTGCCCGATTAGAGCAACCCACTCAATATCAGCTGCTGCTCGTGGGGGCACCCTTGTTGGACAAAATGGCCTGAACACAAGAAACGGTTTTTGCATCTGCAGCTGCTTGATCGATTTTGCTTAAGACACCTATTGTTCTAGTTCCTGCAACAGTTAAACAAGAGGAAATATCAATTGGTATGGAGAGTGTGGCTATGCTATTGTGGAGGACATGAACAAATAAGTGACAGACCATCTGGATCAATGTCCTTTGCTAGTCTCAGAGCTCGAGAAGACGCAACATCAGCTGCTTGCATTGCTGGTATCACAACAATCAATATTGCATCATTGTGCCCAGCATATTCGCTGATCTGAAATGAGAAAAGTAGTAACCATTATAAAACATGACTAAGAAGACACAAAAAAAAAAATGTAAATCTTGTTGAGTGGGCACGGCGCAAGCATGTGTTTCCTTGAAGGCCAAACAACAAAAGACTCATAAGTGGAAAAACAGATATTACTGCTTTTGTGGGCACTCAATCAACTGACTATGAGTTGAGCAGAGGCCAGCACTAAAAAATTGTATAAATTACATAAACGGGAGGTGGTCATTTTGATGCTTAGGCTGGGTTTTAACCTATTGGTCAACACTCTCCCAGCAGCTAAATACATGGGTTAAAGCAAGACCAAGGTTTCTTGGGAAAAAAAGGCATTGGTTTTGAGTCGACGGGAGGGACGGAAAGTGCGATGCGGGGGGGTGACGATCCCGGCAGGGCCATGGCGACCAATAAGCGGGGCCATGGCGGACTTTTGAGGTGCGCCCTTCTGCTTCTGACGCGGCGCAGCGGATCAGAGGGATCCGCGGCGCATCCTACGAGGGCGCTGCCCCGGCGGAGATCGATCTGATCCCCCTGGTGGCGCCCGGGAGCAGCGGAAGTGGCAGCGCCGCTAGGTCAGAACCAGAAAACCCTTAACTCAAGATACCATGTAGGAAAGGTAGGATGCATATAATGTGGTGGATATATTGCAATGAGCCCCTAGGGCGGTATATATATAGGAGTACATGGCTTGAGGGCAAGTAGCCTCTCCCAGGGATAAGGAAGGTCATCCCGGGATTACAATCAATCCTAAACTAACCATATCCGAGTTGCCTAATATACTCTAACACATAATAGTATCTATAATTTCAAAGGATGCCCCCACCCCCACCCTGTTATTATTTATTATTCCTCTATTCCATTCAACAATATTCTGGTTATAATAGTGAATAATTATACCACCAGTTACTCTAACAAGCCCCAAACCTTTCTGAGTAGTTGATGACTAATGACAAAAGCATTGCAAAAAGTACTCACCGTTGAATCATCCATAACCCGTTGGTCTATGCCAGGCAAATCAATCAATTTCAACGGAGGAGCTGGACAAGCAGACAACAAAGATAACACAATGTGAAATTATTTGCAAGAGCCCAGAAAAAAACAGAACAAAGTACATAGAAGCATCTAACGCACACCATCTATTGTAATTATCATATATTCAGCTGAGCTCATTTAGTGTAGGGTTATTACACTTCAGTAGTAGACCAATGCACTATCCTTCAACAAAAATAGCATATTACAAAAGACTCATTGATAGCATCTCTCATTCAAAACCATATCATCATATCATTTCAGCATTAAATGAAACACAGAAGGCAGAAAACGTTAATGTTCTACAACTTGAAGAGAAGTATGAAAACGTCCCAGGGTCCTTAGCAGCATTGCCCCTAAAGCATGCCCAATTATCCAGCCTGTTACCGAATTAGCAGCATTGCCCAATTACAAGAGCAAAGTACAATCCAACAACAAACCTGTACTTGTCCGCAACTTAAGGTAAATCTCATCGCTTCGGCTTTTCCCAGATCCACTGGATGCCCCTTTGCTAAGCCTATCCTGCAGTGAATGTCGGAGTGCACCTGCAGGCCACACCACAAACCCAAAAAACGGTCACCAAACTCAGTAAAACGACCAACCGCGGCCATTGCCAGATCTAACTATGCGCGGTGAGATCTCACTCACTTGCCGACACCTGCTGCGACTTGCTGTCGATCTGAAGGACGATGGACTTGCTGCTGAGCCCCGGATCCCTCGCCAGGTCGACCACTATCGGCGCCCGCGTCGCGCCATTCTCCCCCGTGGGCTGCAACACCACAGCAACCACAGTATCACATAAGCGAGTGCTCACAGCAGAAGAGAACGAGTTAAGCGTGACGCACTCACCAGCACAGGGTGGCCGATGAGGCTGTTCAGCACGGCCGACTTGCCAGCTCCCTGCACGGAAAGGGAGCAAACCGGATTGAATCAGATCGGAAGGCGGGGGCGGCGAGGGGGTTCGAGCTCGCGCGGCGGGCACTTACGACGTTGCCGAGCGCGACGGCGTTGAGGAAGGTGGAGGGGCGGCGCGAGGCGGTCTCGTCGGAGGGGTCATCGTCCGCAAGGAGCGAGGCGGCCTGCCGCATGGACTCGGAGAGCTGAACGAGCTCGTCGATTGCCTCCATGGCTGCCGCCGACGACATGGTCGCAGGGATCTAGAGGACGGTCGGGGAGATCGGGGTGGTGAGCTGGGGAGACCGCGGAGAAATCACAAGCGGGGTAGTCGTTGCCTGACTGAGATGGGACCAGCGACTCACCGGTGCGGTGCGGTGCCGGGTGCGGTTTGTTCGGACTGTCGGCCGTCGAGTCTCCAACAGCCTTTTTTTTTTTTTAGACACGGCGGGGATAGTCCGGCACAAGGTTTGGGCTCAAAGTTTTTGGGCCATATTTGGGCTAGTCGTTGCCTGACTGCTTTTTGAAGAACAAATCAAACAGTAAAATCTGGATGGGACCAGCGAAAAAGGGGGCTCACCGGTGCGGTGCGGTGCGGTGCCGGTGTCCTCGGCGCTTTCGTTTGTTCGGACACGTCGGCCGTCGGGTTCTTCTTCTATGCTGCGATCTGGCTCCAACGGACCACAGCCTACGAGTTTTTTTTTTTCCAGACACGGACCGGCGGGGATAGTCCAGAGGGGGAGTACGGCGGCGACACGGCGAGTTGAGTCCCTCGCCCGTATGCTTTGGGATGTGTTTTGGGGATTTGGGCTCCAAGTTTTTTTTTATGGCATATTTGGGCTCCAAGTTGGAAATCGGATACTTCAAAATGGTTTGAAGAACCAAATCAAACAGTAAAAATCTAGACGCGTACATCCTTGGTCCTAAAAAGGTGTTGTTCAGGTTATGAATTTAGACAAAAATAAATGTTTATTCAAATTAGTAGCTAGAATGGTACTCTTTTGACGTAGGGTGTGTCCGATGGGAACTTGTCTAACAAGACATCAAGTAAAATGGATCCAAAATAATGTCTGAGGCATACCTTGGCTCATAGGCGTTGGATCAGTCCCATTATTGGACCGAAGACCTCAGGTCTAAATGGTTATACTACCGATTCAAAATTGTTTAATAATATCGTCCCTCAAAAAAATGTTTAATAATATTACTATTGTGTTCTAAAAAACAACAACTACATGGCGGGGAATGATGAGAATGCATGTTCAAACCCTTCCACAACTTGTTTTTGCTCCTGTCCATCATATTTGCTCTCAGTGCATAGTGGTGTCACTTACTCCCGTTGCACGTGGACTACGATGTATGCAACAGCTTGGGGTGGCTCCTTGTAACATGTTTCTAAAGACCAATTTGAATCAGCAAAACACTCCGGTTCTAGCACTTTTTAGCCAGACCATCGGTTTATTTGGTTCAAATAACCATGTTATTACTTATTAGGACATCAAGCAAACAAACCCTCAATAATAAGTTAATATGACAGTCTTGACGTGACTTACAATGTGCAACTGCATGGAAAGCGGCTTGAAAATTAATGATGGAAGTCGATAAAGGGAATTAAGGTGAAAATTTAACTTTTAGTCTCAATCCCTTATTTGGTTTGCGGAGACAAATAAAAAGGGAAGTTGGGAATTTATATCCCCTGTTTGGTGGGATAGATTTTTGAATGTGAGACCATATGACAAATCATGATGAATAGTGATGATGCACTTATCTTTAGTTAAAAACACAGGTCCTACCTCTCTTTTAGGGCCGGTTTGAATCCCTTCATTTTAGGGGAATTGAAATCTCTATAATAAATTTGGCTGTTTGGTTTGGTTCAGTAGTCTTAGGGACTTTTAGAAAAAAAGACTCTCCATGAGAGTCTTGTAGGGACTTTTAGCTAAGAGTAGTAAAAAAGTCTCACCCTATTTAGTTTTCTAGGGATTGTTAGAGACACTTTTTAGTCCAAACACGAAAACGTCCCTAGAACCAAACACCCCCATAGGGTGGGAGAAGGGAGTTGAATGAAATTAATCATCATGCTATGTTTGCAATCTCCAATTCTATTCCAAATATATAGCTAGCTCAAATATGTGTCTAAAGAATTCAAGTCCAACGAATTCCAACTATCCAAACGGGCCCTTAGAGTATTCATTACTCTCTAAACTCTAGTTTTTCTTTTCACCAAAACTCCCACTCCTATAAAAACAAGCATATGTGTTTTAATTTTTTATTTAATTTAACTCTAATCTTCCATTCTCTCTTTTCAATGGTATTTAGAGAGAAACTTCCATTCTCTCCTTCGTTTCTTTTTTTTTTTTAAGAGTGTTAGCCATACACCAAAACTGCTCATCAAGGTCCATGAAATTGTATACAAAACACTTCCAAGCCGGAAACCCGAGGAGTATAAAGTGCGGCTCGGAAGGGAGTCATCGAAGTTAGTCGATGGGCAGGGTGAGTTAAAATTCTTTTCGCTTTATTCCGGCGAGGTGATATCTTTTGAGAGTGCGGCGCTTTGTTAGCCCGCAAGATCACTTGAATGAGCGTAAAGGTGACCCAATGCTTCCCAACGGGGAAAATATGGGTGGATTGACATATGCTTTTTGATTTAGGAGAGGTGTCCCACCTCAAGATCAAGGTCAAGTATGCTACAAGTGACCTACGTATGACATTTCAAGATGATCTTCAAAACTTTCACATGCGGGTTTTCTCTTTTCAATTATTACCTTCGACCAAACGGGCGTGCCGTTAAAATATTTCCTCTAGGAAAAAAAACCCTTCTAATGGCGCGCCGTTATATATAGGAAGAATAATAATGCAAACGGTAAACCCATCTTTGACGTATTTAGGCGCTGCCGTCTCAACGTGGAAGTCTTAAACAAAAATCCGAAACTTTATCTCGTCTCCTCCCCGCCTCTCCCCGGCTCTTCCACTCCACCTCGAAGCACCGCAGCTCCCGCCATGCATTGCATCGCCCCCGCCTGCTCCTCCTCCCACTCCCGACCGTCTCCCCGCCACGCGCTATCGCCAACCCAGACGCTACCTCTTCCTCTCCTCCCTCCCCTCCCGCGCCGGCAGGCTCCACCTCGTCTCCGCGCGCTCGCCGTCCCGCGCCGCCGCTTCGGTTTCCGACGACGACGACGAGGATGAGGAGGTTGACGTGGACGACGACGAGGAGGAGATAGGCATCCGCGACATAGACGATGAAGACTACGACGATTTTGAGGACGGGGATGAGGGAGATGAGGAGGCGGAGGACGAGGAGACCGGTGGCGAGTACGAGGAAGAGGCGGCGGAGGACGAGGACGAGCGGGAGGATACCGCAGCGCGGAGGCGGGAGTCGGAGGAGTATAAGTCGCGGCGTGTGGCTAAGCTGGTCGCTGAGGTGCGGGAGTTCGGGGAGGACATCATCGACTACAACGAGCTCGCCGGGATCTACGACTTCCCCATCGATAAGTTTCAGGTATCGTTTTGGTTGCTGCCTCGATGGGCTAGCCCTGCTTCTGTTTGTTGAACCGTGCAACTCCAATGCTGGGTCGGTAAAGTTAAATGCAGTTTCGAATTTTTGGAGGAAGATTTCTCACACGTGTAATTTGTATTTTGTAACGACAAGGTACAGGTAGTTCTTCTCTGCAGCACACTTTCTAATTTAGGGGGGCTTTATCTCTCTTCGAGCCATTGTTTGTTGGATGGGCTTGGTTACATTACATGGTGATATTGTTTTTGTGGGGGTGGGGGTCGGACTTGCGACCATGGTGGTCTTATTGTTGAACATTACAATTTCTATCACCTTTCCTGGTAAAAAAAAAAAACTTTCACTATTTTGATTGATTTCTGATGGCATTGTTTGGGACAAGCTACTCTTGGAATGTTTTGTACAGTACTACTAACTAAGCAGGCAAAACAAAAAAGGCATGCCTTCATGAAACTGTAGTGTAGTTTACTGATTTTAAAACTTGAATTGGTTTAATGGTTTTCAAGTTAATTTGAACTAAATTTAAATTATAACCAGTTATTGAGCATTGTGATTGGAAAGATAACAGCAAACAATCCCTCTTTCAGCAATAAATTGTCTTGAAGGCAGATGTTTTTTTTATGCTGCATGTAAATCTGATCATTCGGGAGTTATAAGTTCCAAAATTAATTTAAGCAATAGGAGCATTATCCACGGTCCACAACCTATTGTACTCTGTTTTTCTTACCCTGTTTCCTATCTTCTTGTAGCGCTTGGCTATACAAGCATTTTTAAGAGGTTCATCTGTTGTAGTTTCTGCACCCACAAGTAGTGGGAAGACATTAATAGCAGAAGCTGCAGCAGTCGCAAACAGTAGCTAGAGGAAGGCGTCTCTTCTACACAACACCATTAAAGGCCTTGTCAAACCAGAAGTTCCGTGATTTCAGGTAAAATGTTATTTTCTCATTCTCCTACTTTTTGCAGGTTTACCACTAAATCCATAAAAAATAAATCAGTTTATCTAGTAAATTTATTTTTGACACAATTGGTTGTACAATTATTTCAGGGATGCCTTTGGTGATCATAATGTTGGCCTTCTTACAGGAGATTCTGCTATCAACAAAGATGCTCAGATCCTAATTATGACGACAGAGATTTTACGTAACATGCTTTACCAAAGGTATTTTGGAGTGATATACAAAATCAATATGGATTGTTGCAGATACTCACTCTGCATACCAGTTTAGCAGTTTGCCATTTTTAATTATACAAACATTGCAGAAACGTTTATGATGAGAACCATTCACAGTAGATATACACTTAACTTTAAATAAAATTATTTCCAGCCTTTCCCAAATGACACGCTGATTTTAAAATACATGTGGTTTCTAGTTTTTCTGTTTCTTATCTTAGCTATAAGGTAGTTTCTTTGGGGAGCTCAATCTTTTGCCGGTAGGTAATTCTAGGTCATAAGTAGTAACTGATGTTCCCTGTCCTGTTCTGAGATGAGTCTTGACATCGTCTGTTTGTACTGCAGTGTTGGCATGACAGCCTCTGAAGGTAGATTATTTCAAGTTGATGTCATTGTTTTGGACGAAGTTCATTATTTGAGTGATATCTCACGTGGCACTGTCTGGGAAGAAACTGTATGCTATTGGATTACTCTCATATTGATCACTTGTGTTCATGTTGGTCATTTGACTTGGACACTTTTATCATGTCTTAGGTCATATATTGTCCAAAGGAAGTCCAGCTTATATGTCTGTCAGCCACTGTTGCAAATCCTGATGAATTAGCTGGCTGGATAAGTCAGGTAATGGTAGATTAATGTTTAATTATTTGTGAGCTCGCTTTTTCTTACCCTCAGTGATTTTTATGCAAGAATGTGAGCTTGGCTTCCTACTATAAAATTAGGTTCCTAGCATTGGCCTAAGTATTTTATAATAAATTACAGCAGTGAGACTGCACAAACACATGCATGCGCAAATGTTTAAAACATAATGATTTACCTTTTTTTTGCAAGACATTGTTCTATTTTCTGAAGTATGGAGTCATTCTTATGTATCTTTCCTTGTAGATTCATGGTAAAACAGAGCTTGTAACATCGAACAAACGTCCAGTTCCGCTTACTTGGCACTTCTCGAAGAAATACTCATTACAACCACTTCTTGATGGGAAGGGGAAAAAATGAATAGGTACCAGACGTGCAAGTCCGTTTTAAAACGATAAGGGATTGTGGTTTTTAGAGTGGTCCAATTTTTTCCGTGGAGACATGCAGAACTTTAAACTCAAATTCGTTCTTGATATTAGTGCATATGGATCTCATGAGTCATGACAAATGGGTTTTCCTTTCACACTGGAATTCATATTTGAAAATAGGGGCCACATTACAACTTTCCTTTCCTTCTTCTATTGATACAGGAAACTGCGGATGTCTAACTTCCAAAACTTAGCATCTCCAAAGAGTGAGTTCTATTATGTCAAAGGAAAGAGGAGATTTAGAACAAATAAAATCGAGCAAGGTAATAGCAGCTCTTTGGACATATCGAAACAGGTTCAGTTATCAAAGCATGAACTCAGCAATATGCGCCGTTCCCAGGTATGGACTAAAATCCCTTTTAAGCTTCAGTTACTTGCTTTCTCACATAATAGATTTGAATTGCCATTTGTTATTTTACTTCCTAGAAGACATGTGGTCCAATTGTGTGGCATGACAAATTGATGCCATTTTCTTGGTATCTTTGGATGCAGGTTCCACTAATACGTGACACTTTATCACAACTATGGGAAAACGACATGCTTCCAGCTATTTGGTTTATTTTTAGTAGAAGAGGGTGTGACGCAGCTGTTGAGTACCTTGAGGATTGCAGACTGTTGCATGACTGTGAGGCTAGTGAAGTTGAACTGGAACTTAGGAGGTTCAAGATGCAATATCCTGATGCTGTTCGAGAAAGCGCAGTGAAAGGACTCTTGCGAGGAGTTGCGGCCCATCATGCTGGTTGCTTGCCACTGTGGAAATCATTTATTGAAGAGTTATTTCAGCGTGGCCTTGTTAAAGTAGTTTTTGCGACAGAAACCCTTGCAGCTGGGATTAATATGCCTGCTAGGACAGCTGTGATTTCTTCTCTCAGTAAAAGAATAGATGCTGGGCGCCAGCTGTTAACCCCAAATGAACTATTCCAGATGGCAGGTCGTGCTGGAAGGAGAGGGATTGATACAGTTGGGCATGCTGTTCTTGTTCAGACTCCATATGAAGGGCCTGAAGAGTGTTGTGACATCATCTTTGCGGGACTTGAGCCACTTGTCTCACAATTCACTGCATCATATGGGATGGTTTTGAATCTTCTTGCTGTATGTATTTTTGTTTTCTTTTTATTCTTATATATTCAGAAGTTCCTGCTTTCTTCAGATCTTTATCTAATGAGTTGGAACATGCTGTCCAGGGTTCAAAAGTTACACATAATCAGAAAGAATCGGATGATGTTAAGGTCAAGCGCTCTGGAAGAACGTTAGAAGAAGCTCGAAAGCTAGTGGAGCAAAGCTTTGGGAATTATGTTGGGAGCAATGTAATGGTTGCTGCCAAAGAAGAGATTGAAAGAATACAACAAGAAATACAATACCTCTCTTCAGAAATTACTGATGAATCTATTGACCGAAAATGCAGGGAAGAATTATCAGAGGAAGACTATGCTGAGATTTCCCTTCTACAGAAGAGACTAAAGGTAATATTCATTGTTTAGTTGTTTTGATCTATTAAAGTTGATAATATACTGACCCATCTAATGTTCTACACTCTGGTCCCTAAGGAAGAGAAGCAGATCAGAAATGAGCTGAAAAAAAAGATGGAACTGGAGAGAATGGCTGCATGGAAAAATCGGTTAGAAGAATTTGAAAGTGGCCATCTTCCTTTCATGTGCCTGCAATATAAAGATAAGGATTCAATTCAGCACACGATCCCTGCTGTATTTATTGGAAACCTCAACTCATTTGCTGATCAAAAGATCACAAACATGGTGAGATATTTCTTTTTAAAAACAATAACACTGCAGAAGGAAAACCTAAGCATGCTTACTCCTTATATACTTACTGCAGGTGGAAGATGATTCGCTTGTTTCCGGCAAGCAGAAACTTGATAGTGGGGAACAACTCTATTGCCCATCTTACTATGTAGCTTTAAGTTCAGATAATTCATGGTATTTGTTCACAGAAAAATGGATAAAAACTGTTTACAAGACAGGTCTACCTGCTGTCGCTTCTGTTGAAGGGGGCACGCTTCCTAGAGAAACCCTGAAGCAGCTCCTCCTGCGTAATGAGTTGATGTGGGATAAAGTTGCAAAATCAGAATATGGCTCTTTGTTAAGCATGGATGGTTCTTTAGACACATGGTCATGGAGTCTCAATGTTCCTGTGCTTAATAGCCTTTCGAAGACGATGAGGTTAGACTTGCTCCTTGGCTGTTCTGTGACATTGTAGTAGACAGGTAGACTTAACATACACTAGAATTGATGTTCCAGTGGACTCAACCCCTGCCCCTCTGTATATGTTGGTTAATATTTTTCAAATAAACAATCCCTGAAGTTAGGAGGTCCTTTTCCTACAGTTATTTTAGATTCTTATTTTGATCACAGGTAGAACGATTCTCCCAGGAACATCAAGATGCTGTAGAATGCTACAAACAACAGAGGAGGAAGGTTTCACATTTGAAGAAAACAATAAAGAGTACTAAGGGTTTCAAAGAATTCCAAAAGATCATCGACATAAGAAATATTACAAAAGAGAAGATTGAGCGCTTGGAAGCTAGATCCCGTCGATTGACTCGACGGATAAGACAAATTGAACCGACTGGTTGGAAAGAATTTCTCCAGGTATTTTCTGATCTATATTGATATTTTTTTCCCCAAGTATCTCTCCATGCATCAATTTCTTTATGTCCTTTTCTGATCTTATAGCTGAACTACATTTTAGGCATTGCAGTATGAGCTGCTGCATCCATTGAAGGCAATGCCCCCACGCCTCACCCTACTCCCCTTCCACCAATCATTCCCAATTTGGGCATTTGGGCACAATGGTGCCTTGCTCTCTTACACTCACTCATCATAAGTGGCACTTGATAATTCTTAATATCTGATGGTTTCTACCATGTCTCTACATACATAGGTCACATATGGTGTTCATTTGCATATTGCTTGTCTATCCGTACGTTTGCCATCAATGGACCTTTCGTCAGGTATTAATATGTGGTTCTCTATATGAAATATGTACCAGATTAGCCAAGTCATACAAGAGGCTAGAGCATTAGATATCAATACTCAGGTAATTTATCCTTTGGGTGAGACGGCAGCGGCTATACGAGGGGAAAACGAGCTCTGGCTTGCTATGGTTCTAAGGAACAAGGTCCTCTTGGATCTAAAGCCATCTCAACTGGCAGCAGTTTGTGGAAGTTTAGTCTCGAAGGGATCAAACTTCGTCCTTGGAAAAATAGCAGGTGCAAAACTGTACTACCTCTTTTGTTTTTCATGTTTATGTTTATAACTTGCTACATATATTTACTTGCTTAGTGTCCTGATATATATGATGTGGTGTCTACCTTTTTTTGCAACCACAGTTCATCTTTTTCCTTAAGAGGAAGAGAAAATTACAACACACAGTCCTAGTAAGCCTAGTCTTACCAAGACCAGCATGATCCTTGCAAGACTAATCTAACAAGTATTACCAGCAAAGTTCATAATTAAATAATTACATAAAAACAGTTTGCGACCGGACAACAAACAGCACTAATAGAAGAAACAAACAGTGACACAACTAGCACTCTAGCAGCTAAAGGTGACCTCTCTAACTCTAAGCAACCAAGACCACACACAACTAAGTTTCTAACAGCATAGCAACATACCCAGCTATTGAGGCCATGCACAATCCACATGAATATAGTGCATGTTATCATGGAAACACTTGCAGGACAAGTGGACAGAAGGATCTGTCACCTAGTAGGCCAAAGTAGCCGCGATTTCACTCCCCAAGCAGAAAAGGCTTGCCTGATGGATTCATGTTTAGATGAGGCCTCCTAGCTGGCGCCGCAAGTTGGGTTGATCTGTGTCCGATGTAACAGCATAGTTTTCAGTACACTAGGGAGGGTCAGAGCGCCATGTATACTCTTGTGACCACCTAGGGCGCCACTAAGGTGTGTTGTATTAAATTTTTTACTCTACCTTAATACAAAGACGCACAAACCTTTTGCGTGATCGAAAGGCTTGCAGAGGTCTTTCGGTATTACACAAATGAATTAGCA
Organism: Hyparrhenia diplandra; assembly: GCA_015847255.1. Taxonomy (NCBI): domain Eukaryota; kingdom Viridiplantae; phylum Streptophyta; class Magnoliopsida; order Poales; family Poaceae; genus Hyparrhenia; species Hyparrhenia diplandra. The sequence goes on along the minus strand of JADLZK010007512.1, from coordinate 11,444 downwards.
TCCAATGTCTCCTTGCCCATGGCAATGCCAAGCTTCCTGATGAGATATCTACAAAATATAGAGTTCCTATCCATTTTTGTTTTCAGCAGCAAGACTTGTTCAAATGCACTTGCATTTAATTAAAATATATCAATGGGACAGATATCTGTCACATTAGGCTTTCGAAAAATGTGGATTGGCACATTGTTTGTCTCATATATGCTTTCCACTGTAACAATTGTAGTACTTCTAACAAAGATAATGACGGCTCAACCATGCTGTTGTACTCATTAGAATGTCTATTCACAGTTTCGTACAATGTAAGCCCTATTTAGAAGTGACACGATGCCCCTACCAACATGTTTAAAAGTTTTTTCGTGAACAATTCTGTTTCCTAGTTTTTTCTCATGAGAAAAAAATACACAAAGATTTAGAACAATGTTTAAAGATGGACTGGCCATGTGGGAAATTTGATGTCAAAGAATTACAGATACCCTGTAGGGTGCAGTCTTGGCCTTTCCCCTCTTTATTTTGTGAACAATTCATTAATACATTTTCGTCTATATATGGTTGGTAGTTCTTTTTTTTTTTAAAAAAATGTTTGGTTTCTTAATGATGTGCTGCTGACTGTTTGGATGTTTGCAGCTTTGTATATGAACCTTCTTCTGTTGTTACTGGTGTTATAAGTTATTTAGAAGAGCAGAGAAATTCGCTAATTGATCTCCAAGAGAGACATGGTGTTAAGGTTTGGCATATTATGCTCCTGTTTATTAGTGTTGTTTGTCCATTGTTGTCTTCTCTCTGCTTTCTGATTTGTTTATTCCTTTGCATATAGATACCTTTTGCGAAATAGATGCCCAGTTTGCTGGGATGGTTGAAGCCTGGGCTTCAGGTTTGACCTGGAGGGAGATAATGATGGACTCTGCAATGGACGATGGAGATTTAGCCCGTCTACTGAGGCGCCGATAGATTTACTAGCTCAGGTCTGTTATAAAGCGAGCGGACTCAGAAACCAATGTTTCCCATGGATAATCTATTTTGATAGCGCAATACTCTGTCATGATGCAATTACACTGCATAATATTTGGTTTAATTTTCCAGATTCCAAAGCTGCCAGACATTGATCCGGTTCTCCAAAAAGAATGCACAAATTGCTTGCAGCGTCATGGACCGAGTACCGATTAGTGAGCTTGCTGGCTGAAAGCCCAAAACCTGTAAGTACTACTAACAGAGGGTTTGCCCGGCTGCTTATTTTACAATTGTTATAGGTAGGAAATTCTTTGTTGTATCATGAAAAACAATTACCAGTTGTCACAATAAATCCAAGATTAGTTCATCCCACTGACCAGACATGCTTTTCAAGAAGATCAACAACTTTTGCATTCAAAAAGAAGATCAATAACTTCAGTGATTGATTCAAGGAATCAGCATTGAGAATGATGAAAAAGACAAATGGCATCACATATGAGGTTCATAGGATTGTTCAACTAAAAATTCTCACTGCAATTCAGAATTTCAACCACCTGACCCAATCAAATGGATATGGAGATCAAAGTGCAGCAACAAGCTCTAGGTTTTCTCACGGCTTCTAGATGACTGAACAACAGAAATGTACTCAGAATCAGAACTGCAGTGTCAATGGATATGGCTATTAAGTGGGGTACTGCGCCACACAAATATGGAAGAAACAGTGCTTCATCTCTTCTTTGGATGTCAATTCAGTACAGCCTGTTAGCACTGGATTGGTCTCACCTGGATCATGCCTCTACCTTTTTTCAGCATGATGATATGCAAAAATTTACAGTTACCTTTCTTCATTCATAGGGTTTTTTTTTTATTTATTTATTTATAATAGTAGCCTGGAAAATTGGAAGCAAAGGAATGGACTCAATTTTTTCTAAAGGAGACCCAACATATCTTCTGACATGGCTGGGATCTCTTTCCTAATTGTCTCTCCTTTTTGTTAGCCTTTTAGCCTTTGTATTTGCACAATGCCTTTACATTTTCTTTATATAGCTACCGGCAGGCATTTCCCCTCAAACAAAGATATCATTTCTAAGTAATTGAGATCTTCACATCATTTTTTGTTGTTACAAATTTCTGTAGAATTCTATTCGATGCTCTCGATATGTATCTTGATTGAAGAAACGGACAAAAGAACCAATGCAAAAATTGGTTTATGTACAGTCTGCACCTACCCTATACCTCTAGTCCTCTACAACAACCAATTCAAAACAATGCAAACAATCATTTACAGCCACCCGTTCAATCTATTCCTCGTCGCTACTTGAATCAGAATCTGCACTATCCTTCATGAAGTGCGCTGGTAGGTTTGGAAATCTTGGCATGACCCTCTTCCTTTTGGTATCTGCCTCTTCCGGTGGTTTCTGAGATGGCGCTGCTTGACCATCGGTCGCTGACGCTGTCGCCGCTGTTGTGGCCGCTGTTGCCGCTGTTGTTGGGCCGCAGTCGCCACCGTGGGGGCAGCAGTTGTGGTTGGCTGCGGTGACGAAGGTGCTGGTTTCTTCTGCTGCTGCACTTTCCTCTTGATGTCCACACATGCCTGATCAACCATACCCAGGAAGTCCCTGACCACGATGAACAGCTGGAGGGGATGTGCGTTCCGTTCCTTGGTGGCACCGGCATGGTAGTACTCTGTTGTCTTCTGGACCAGCTCAAGTACTCTTTCCTGCTCCCTTCTTAGTGCCTTCAGCTCCTGTTCTGCAGCCTTCACAAATCCTCGCAACCCCCTTGCAAATCCATCATCACTGCAGGTCTCCAAGAGCTTCTTGATCTCATTGAGTCGGCTGTCTAGAATGGCACACTCGCTGACAACTGCATCGTAGTCGACCAGTGCGGCTCTCTTCACGTTGGCAAACTCTGTGCTGAGACCACCAACAATTGGTAGCCCCAAGTTCATATATTCGTTTTGCCTTTCCTCCCGTGATGCCCCCTGGCTTGCAAAGCTGCCTCCCTCATGGCCAGACCTTGCGAGACTGCCTGAGCGACGGATGCTGTGGTTACGATTGATGGCAAGCCGCTTTCCCTCAGAGCGAACAACCTCCTCAACAACGAAGTGCAGCAATGTGGTGCTCCCATCAGTGCTCTTCACGTCAGAGAGCTTGCGGAGCGCTGTAAGATTGAAGGCCTGAGCGTTGCCACGTGCTGTTCCGGCATTCATCCTGTTTCCTGCCTTGAGCACGGCCTCGAGCAGCTTGAAGAACAGGCCCTTTGTCCTCAGCTCCTGGCTTGCCAATTCCAACGTCCGAAGCGAGTGCTTGAGCTGCGCAACCTCAGCACCATAGTTCACCTTGAAAAGCAGTGCATTGACGCGCGCAATCGGATTGGGCACGTCAAGGAGGAGGCGGAGGAGGAAGGCCTCCGTAGGGGCAAGCCTCTCGGGGTTCCCAGAGAACTTCAAGATGGTGGACTCTTCTTCTTTAGAGATGTTGAGCCGCGAAAGCTTCTCCAGGACCTCAGTGCTGAGTTCTGTGTGCCCATCCCGGAGGGCGTCGATTATTTCATCCCGCCCCACCGTGAGGGACTTCAGGATGATGGAAATATTGTGCGACTTACGCGGCTCGAGCAGGAATATTTGCTCTGGCGTGTTTGAGCGCCCAAGGGCCGACGATCCGGCGGATTCCTTGGAGTCTGCAGATTTCGGCTTGCGGTTTGCTGCTGCAGTGCCAAAAAGAGCCTCGATGATGCCTTCGTCCAAGCTGGAAAGACACCAGAATTGACACAGTAAGAAACTTGAGATGATATTGGATCCATCAAACTAACTGAAACAAGTGTTGGAAAAAACATGTGTTTTCTGAAGACTATGTAATACTAGTAAATTTATGTGAAATTGCTCGTATCAAAATTGCCGTAACTAATAGCTCACAGAAGCTTGGTTTTTTCAATCATGCAAAGAGATGCCGTGCCGTGACAACTGACAAGTGACTCCAATGACACAAGTGGACAGAGACGTTTGCTTTATACCCTTGGAATCCTGACCATAATTGCTTTCAAACAGGGCATAAAGTATCTCCATCCCTATCATAGTTTGTACTGTACAACAAAATAGTAACGGTAATATCTTTGCCTATTTTGTGATTTCGGGTTTGTACAACAAAGTAGTAAGAGTAATATTGTTGTCCATTTTGTGAGTTCCGTTGAAGCATTTCTATCCGAAGTGAATGGAAACATAGAAAACCAATTTCCCAGCATTGACCATTGTTTCGACAACAAAGTCTTTGGCCTTTGATAAGCTTAAATTCGTACTCAAAAGATAGATTAGAGAAGTTGGGAATCTCTGCTATTCTATGCACCAGTTGATTCTGTCAAATAAGAAATATTCATGCTTGTTCAATGAGAAGCATGCTACAAAACGAACTCGTATACTTGTTCCACGAAATCCGGTATACCTATTCTATTGATCATTTTTAATAAGTAAGCTAAGCTAGACAGAGAACGCGCTTTTATTAAAGCAAATCTCACCATCTACCTTTGTCCTAGCATGTACTCCCTCCGTAGATTAATAAGTTGGGAATCTCTGGTATTCTAACTGCACCAGTTGATTCTATATTAAAATATAAAAATATATATGCTTGTTCAATTTATTAAAAACTACACTTAAAGATCGTATACTTGTTCCACGAAATCCGGTATACCTAAATATTTATATATTTTAATATATAATTAAGCTCAAGCTAGAAGAGAACGCGCTTTTAGATTAAAGCAAAATCTCACATCTACCTTTGTCCCAGCATGTATGTAAAGTACTCTAGATCCTAGAACATACTCCTACGCGCACAAAAAGGCACCACAGCACCTGGATTTGGGCATCCGAGCGAGGATGCTGCGAGGTCAGTCCACCCAAAAAGCGACACAGCAGCCATGGTTTGTCGATACCATCGAGGAATGTGCTCCTACCAAAATTGCTAGCAAAAAGTCCCTCCACATAATTTACAGTTTACTGTACTACCTCTGTATTTGCATATTCTTGGGGGATTCTTTTTCATGGCAACTCTAGTGAACCTGAGCGATTTCTCTCTACTCTAGAAATACTCCTAGAGCTCAATGCTGCTGATTAAAATTAGTTGAAAGCATTCACAAAATACACAGTGCCTGATTGATTTGCATGGTACCCCCACATGAACTCTGAACTCCTGAATTGCACTTGGTACTCCACTACTCCATCCGTCCCGATGTCTCAGTACTGTGTGTTCCTACTGATCCTAGTGACATTTATAATGCACAAGCGTGGAAAGCGCCTAGAATGAAATTCCGACACCTATCTCGATCGTATAGTAGCAGTACTACGGAAACAGCAATGGAAATGAGAAGCGGTGTTAAATTCGGAGGGGGACTTACTTGAATGAACCGCCGGTGATCTTGTCCCACACCATCGAGTGATCGGTGGCCTGCACATTGACCTTGTCCCAGTGCAGCGGCTTCAGCTTCGCCTGCTGCTCGCCGGCCCCGGATGGCATGCCCGGCGCTGTCGGCGGCCTAGAAGAGGACGCCGATGCCCCACCCTTTGGAGGTGGCGGAGGTGGTCCTCCTTTCTTTCCTCCTGGTGGCGGCGGCGGCGGAGGGGATGGGCCTTTGGGCGGTGGCGGTGGAGGCGGGCCACCTCTGGGAGGTGGCGGCGGAGGTGCGCCCTTGGCCGGTGGTGGTGGCGGAGGTGGGCCCTTGGCCGGTGGTGGTGGCGGTGGCGGCGATGCGGCTGCTGGTTTTGGAGGTGGCGGTGGAGGCGACGCGACAGAGGCGACCAGCGACCATGGGTGGCGGGCTTGCTCTCCCAGGCGGCGGCGGCAAACCCGGCGATGCGCTTGGCGAGGCGGCAGGTGCAGGCCGCGGAGGCGGGCGGGGCACGGAGCTGACAGCGACTGCCGGGGACGGCGGACGCGCGGCGGACACGGAGAAGGAGGAGCTGGAACCAGAGCTGGGCGGGTGCAGCGAGTCGTCGAACACCGCAGACGCGGAGTCCACGGAGCCCGACGGGATGAGCGGCTCCTGATCTATCTTGTTCCTCCTGGACCGTCGCGGCGGGGACGGCGGCGACGACGACTGCTGGGGCTCCGGCCACATCTCCGCCCACTGCTGCTGCTGCTGCTGTTGCTGCCGAGGCGGAGGCGGCTGCGGGGGCGCCTGGTCCCCGTAGGCTTCCTCCCTCTGCCGCCGCCATCGCCGTCCTTTTCGAACTCCCTCCAGTATATCGCATCGAGGCCGTTCTCGTCAACCATGCCGAAGCCGCCCCCACCTCGCGGGGGCCGCCTGGGCCTCCTCCCGGCCGCTTCCCAGCGAAAGCGCCCTCCAGCGGCTGGTTAGGATACCCATTCCCGTTCCCGGCCGTCAGCTCCTTCTTCCTCCCGTGGCGGAGGAAGAGGAAGAAGGCGAGGCCCGAGACCGCGAAGCTGCTGAGCGCCGTGCTCACCACCGCCACCGCGATGTCGCTGCGCTTCACGGACGACGACGACGACGACGACGAGGGCGGCGGCGGGGCGGTGACGGGTGACGGGGACGGGGGTACGATCGCCGGCGGCGGGGTGGCGAAGGCCGGCGTGCGGGTGGACGGGAACGTCGTCTGGATGTTCCGCTGCGCCTGCGCGGCCGCGAGTGGGGAGAGGGCCACGGCGACGGCGACGGAGAGGAGGAGGAGGAGGAGCGGGCGCGGACGCGGCGCCATCGGCGTGACGAGGTGGGGTGGGGTGGGGTGGGGGAGGTGGAATGGAAATTTGACGGGGGCGGGATGTGGGACGAGGTGGGGCGTGATTGACTTTTGCACTGGGTGCCGCCGGCTACGTTATTGTTGTTGTTGGGTTGGGCTGTTGGGTTTGGGTTGCGTCGTTGCGTGTGGTGGTGTGTTGACTTGGCCGGCCTGCGGGCTTTTTTTGTGTGTTGTTTTTACTCGGTCCGCTGTTGAGCCGGGACGACACGACGGCCGAGAAGACGCGTCGTGTGTGGTGCCCGTGGAACGCAGGAGGAAGGGAGGGAGAAGGGAGGGAAAGGACCCGGCGCCGAGACAGCCGCGGGATCCGCCGCCGCGCCGTTGCTTGCGGTTCGTCTGGTCGGCCCCCCGCTGGGACGCGGGGTTGACACGGCGGGGGTCCCATCTCCCATGGACTCACCCAGCATCGGTTTCAGATGGAGCGGCGGAGGGGTCAAAGCTCAAAAGGGGCACGTAACTTCGGGACGAAAGCCCCTCTCCGGAAGTCCGGATGTGGAAGTCGCGGCTCTCGGACTCGGAGCGTCGCGTTCTAGTGTAAAACTGGCAAGTCGTGCCTCCGCCGGCGCCGGGTGAAATCTCCGATTTACAGCGACAACCCACTCCTGGGCTCCCTCCCGGCTTGCTTCTCGCCTTCTCGATCACTTTCTCAGCAAATCAGTTTCCACCGCAAAGTTTGCTTTTGTTGTTTAGGTCAAGACCAACTGATTGCGCGTTGGGCCCAACGGCACCTTTCTTGTGTTTGATGAGTGCTGGCTTACAGCAATTCCATTCCCTGCTGTGCTGATTGCTGAAAAACTGACTAGTGGTACTGGTAGTGGATTTGGCTTGGCCGCACATGGCCGGTGGAAGGCGGGGCGGGAGTTCCAAACCCGCGTTGTTGATTCGGCTGCCAGCTCCAATGACCTGGTGCTGGTGGTGGTTTACATCGCCGGCTATGCACACAGCACGCGTCCAACGCGTCCAAACTCAAAATCCCACAGTGCTGCTGCTACCCTGGTGCTGTGTCCGTTTGTACAGTTTGCAGTCGCAGCTGTAACTACCATGCTGGTGACGTGCGTGTCCGACATTCGGATCAGCGCCTGACAGTCTGGTTGTCAGTCTTGCGCGTCCTGTCGCGTTGCGCGGCGAGTGCCCTGGCACAGCCCCCGTTCGGTGACGCGGCGAGTTGTGTTCGTGTAAAAATTTGTAAGTTGGCACAGCCCCCTGCCTAGCAATTCGCCTGAAATCTATTACGTTAGTTTAACTTTTGACCAAAATTATGGTTAACAGTATTAGCATTTATACCTAAATTTAAAAGACATGCATCATATATTAATATTAGTCACATTGCGATGAGATGATAACATCATCGTTTTTGCCTGCTTTGCATAAAAATCTTGATCAAAATTCTCCACTATATGTAGTATTAGCATTTATACTTTCAAATAAATTTATTATGAGGTGCGATGAGGTGAGCAAAGACTGCTTCCTCTCTTGCATCGTATATTAATATTAGTAGACACGAGTTAAAAGACTGTTTCTTCGATTACTCCTACCCTCATCAAAAAAAAAAAAAAAAAGTACTAGTAGCTCCATATAGTTAGCTCCATCGCCCAATGACTAGTTCGTTGGCTTGGCGAAGCAGTTGTACTCGGTGTCTCGGTGATTGATGATTTGTTTGGTAAGTCCTCACGACCTGTTTGTTGAGCCGCACTTACAGCTTCAACCAAATGAACCCATGGAGCTATGACCTCACTAATAAAAAAGATTTGACGTGTTCTAGCAAGTACTCTCCATTTCTAAATTATAGTTTACTTTGACTTTTCAAGATACATTGATTTTATTATGCATCTAGTTATACGCTATGTCTAAATATATAAAAAAAATGGATCTAGAAAAAGCCAAAAAACTACAATTTGGAACGGAGGGAAGAGTAGCTAACCAAACAAATATGCCATAAGTCTTTCTACATTCTATGTTTACCGAAAAATTTTTCTTCTATATAATGTAACGGACAAAATCTCATGCATTCTTAGGGCCGCTGGTAAATTATAGTATTTAAGTTTTCAGATATTTCATGATATATTCTATCTATAAAACCTGTTTGTCTAGTGAAAGCAAAGTCAAACCGGACCCATTTTTTCTTAGAGAAGAGGGAGAGGACAAAAAAAAATGTATAAAAGATAGTTGCATTCTTAGCTTGAGGTTCCCCATTATGTCCCATCCCCTTAATTTTTTTTAGTACATAATTTTATGTCCGTATTTTTGTTTTTTTCGATATATTATTTTTATGATATATAATTAGGCACAATGTACATGTAATAAGTGTCTATAAAACCTATGTGTCTAAAAAAGAAAAAAGCAAAAGATGAAACGGGGGACTATGACCTAAGCACATACACACATCCTTCATGAGTCTAGCAACTACTGACAACCCTCTCTGGTGGAAGTATACGGTTTCCATTTCCTCACTATGCATCCTAACTAATATGGCTTAGCCGGAAGGGAGAGGTCATACCCTTCCCACACTTGGTACATATGTTCGTGCAGTCTTGCTCACTTAATTGTGTGTGCACAAGCTTTCCTCCAGCCGTGTGCTTATGCCCGGGCTTGAGTTGTCGGGTGGATTACAACATTCCAAGAGTTGGTGACTTCAAGTAAGTTTCTTCTTCACTTTAATTGTCTAGGTTCCTCGGTTGTCAAGCCATTGCTGCCCTAAGCACGTTGAATACATTTCCTTGCTATCTTCACCATCTCAAGCTATCAAGTCATGATAATGCTTCCAACCATACTTTGAAGATTTTTAGTTTACATTGTTTGTCTTATGCTTGAACTAGATAGCTTGCAAAAAAATAATTCTCAAGCTTCCACAATCATCCTTAGTGTTTGTTGCAAGCTTTATAGTTGAGACCAACCATATGCATACACTCATGTCTCATTTATTTTATAATAACACACTCGCTTGCACATTCTTGCTTCCGATGAACTTCTTTGAACTCCCGAGATGAGCAAAAAGTATGGTGTACTTAATAAGAGTGGCTAAACCTGAATGCTAATCACGCAAGATAAAAGTGGCTTCCCCCCAGACTGTTGCATGTTTGACTGGCCCTCCTGAGTCCTTATCTGTGTAAACGTCCATGCTACTCGCGAGCTGGCTGAGTTGTCTGTTCTTAATCCATGGCCATAGAGAGCCGTCACAGTTTCAAAAGAAAACATATACTTTAATCTTTGCGTCTATCAGTCGTTACAACCAACGACTATATACACAGGTATATATCCAAATACATTTGCTAATGAGTGTCCACCAAGTGGCAACTCCAAAACTATGTTTACTACTTCAATTGAATGAGTCAAACGTTCTGGTGTATTTTCAGAATGCTCTACTTTTTACGTAAAAGAAAATATTTAACTATTGTTAGTATCACGATTATGTCTTGTCCTTTTGTGATTTATTATGCCATGTGGACGGACATTATAATCTAGTGTCATCGTTATCTTCGATAGTGACGGAGTACCCAACCATAGTAACCTGCGCACTCTGAAAATCGAAGGAATGAAGGGAACAAAACAGCTATATATATAGAATAATTCGGGTGATTTGTGAGCGAGACAGCGATCGCCGGAGTAGGCTTTGGTTTGTACTAAAAGGTAGGTCATTGCCATTAACAATTTCTGGCACCAAAGTGCCGTTGGATCTTCTAGATTACAGAAAATAGTCTGAACGCAACCAGGAAAAATTTGGACGTTTCTGCATGGAATGGAAGAGCGCGTGGTGGAATTGTGACCAGCCATAACTGGGGGTCAAGAAAAGCATGGGCCGTTTACTGTTGGATCAGCAAGACCACAGACTGAAACGGGATAGGAATTCCAACGGGATATAGACGGACTGAAACCTGACGGGCCTAAAATATTCGGCGTAGACCAGCCCAGCCCCTTTTAAGGGCATGAGCAATGCATGTGACCTTTTTTTTTTTTTTGGCAATAGCTACAACTAAGGCCACAATGGTGCAAAGAAAAGCATGGGCCCATGTGCAGCAAAAAGAAGAGGAAATGTGTGGGGGAAAAAAGGAGAGAAGATGCGAGACAAATCATCAAGTAATTGCTTGTGGTGCACTTAAACTTGAGGTGCTTTTGATGGACAATAGCTATGGTCCAACTCCATAATAGCTAATACCACTTCTTGTAGCAGCAATAAATGCTTAATGCTACCTTTACATGCACATTGTGGTTGCCTAAGGTACTACCAGGAGTACTAGGCACCCCGGACAAAGCCGCCGCCGCCCCGCGCCCATCGGTCGTGTGCTCTCAGGCCGTGACGATTCCATTGGTTTCAGCTTTCAGACATGTGTCGATTTCAGATGGAACGGAGGGGTCAAAAGGTGCACGTAATTTCAGGATCTAAAGCCCCGTCTCCCCGAGAGTCCAGATGTGGAAGTCTGAGGCTCGCAGTTGTAAAATCAATATAGAAGGTCGTGCCTCTGCCGGGTGAAGGCTTTCGATATACCACTTGCCTGCCTGCTTCTCGCTCAATTTCCACCGCAAAGAGGCTATTGCTTTGATTTGTTTTTAGGTGAAGACCAACTGATTGCACGTTTGGCCAACGACGCCTTTTGTGTTTGATGACTGCTGGCTGCAGCAATTCCATTCCCTGCTGATTGCTAAGGGCACTCACAATGCAGACTCTACTATAGAGTCTAAGCGTATTTATTACATCATATTTATTGTAATTTGCTGATGTGGCAATATATTTATGGAAGAAAGAGGGAGA